>JABSTQ010004224.1:0-11952 GCA_013358835.2 Ixodes persulcatus
TTTTGTTTTAGTATCAAAGTTCGAACCGAAGTTACAGGTCGAAACGAGTAAATATGAAAACCTAAATAAAATGCCTCAACGTCTCATGGTTGCAAAAATTTAGATGGCAACTAAAAAAATGAGTTGCCATCTCAATAGAATCTGGCAACTCAATTGCAAAAAAAAAAAAAACGGAACCGTTGAGAGGCAATACAATTTTAGTATTACGTAAGAATTGAGAACTTATCGTCCACAGGGGTCATGGAGTTCATCGGCAGCCAGCGTTGACTGGTTTTGTTTTGCCCATAAGCTCTGGCACTTAACAAAAACCGCCTTGGAGATGGCGCAGAAGGAATGGTCATTTTCCGCTTTCTGGGCATCGCCACCAGCAACCAAGTTCAATGCGTGCGACGCACATTTTTGATGTGGAGGTAGTCGATACGGCTCCCCATTGTCGAGAACTGACGTCAGCTCAATGGGCTCCGTTTCCTCATCGTCATCGTGAGAACCGAAAACTCTAAATGAAACAACGTCGTAGTTAGCAGTTTTAAACATAAAACCAGGAACGCAACGCCGACATCTAGGATAAAAAACAGACTCGAGAGATGCAAATTGTCATGTCAGCAAACTACACATGAAGAATTGACAATTCTTCCTTTCTGTGGCGCTTGCATTAACATTTACATAGAGTATTTAAGAGTTGGAAATTCTACGAACCTGAAGGCCTTGAGAAAATTCGACCCACTGTCGGTGACAACCCTGGCAACGTTGTTTCGAATACTCTAGGAAGACGTTTTCCAGTTCTTCGGCGATCTTTTCGTAGGTCACGCTCCCCTTGATGCGGTAACAACAAAGCGCCGCAGACTTTCGCTCCAGTGATTCGGCATCCAGCCAGAGACATGTGACACCAAAGAAGCCTCTATAGGAAATAAATCACAGTATTAAAGAAGAAAGCACAGGTTTGCTAAACGAACGTACCTGTTGAATGTCTTCCAGCAGTCAGCAGAAATGGCGACGTATTTGGCCTTCTCAGCTCCTTGATCAGTCGCTCTTTCATTTTCGAGAAGCGACGGTCGATGCGAGCAACAAGCAATTTTCTGGTCAGATGAGTGTTGTTTGGCGCAAGGTTCCGAACCAAGCAAACAAAAATCTTCATTTTCTACAACTGAAAACGTTTGCGTCGATCCGGTCACGAAGTTTTCCACCAGCTCTTCGTACTTGTTCTGGGGCTGTCGTGCTTGCCTGTTTGAGCACTCGTAAAGTCGTTGCTGTTTTAACGAGCTGACTGGATTTGGGTCGCTTGGTCTTGAGCGTTTCCCTCCATGTGTCGTACTTTCGAGTACAGACATATGACTGGGGTGCACGGCCTGCAACATGAACGTCATATAAACATTTGGGACATAGCTCTAAATGCCTTCATTGGAGTTCGTCAAGGCTCGCTTTCTCGCCCAGGTCCTCTGACAGCTTCAAATGTTGCTATGTTAGAAGCTTCCTGTCTATCCGCCCCTTTTCTTTCCCTCGCTCCAGAAATAGAATGTCTCAATAAACCCTTTTTCAGTTCTTAGTTCAAAGCTGCCGCATAATTTCGGTTTACCCTGACAAAAGGCAGTACACTCGCCAAATGCAATACTAAACTCATTAGGTTTTTTTTTTTTTTATCTTCATTGCAGTTAGAGCGAAACATATGCACAGATGGGTTGTCTCGAATAAAAATGCTTTGAGATAACATTAAACTGGGTCCGGACATTTCATCGAACGCCATTTCATTGAACACCGTTTCATTGACGCCTTTTCATCGAACGCAGCTTCATCGAACGCCGTTTCATCGAACGCGTTTCATCGAACACCGCCTACTTGAGCAGTAGGAATTCTACATCTAGGAAATATGCTTCTTTTTAGAGCCTGGAGGATAGAAGTGTTCCAATATTTATTATAATTTATTAACTTATACATATATAAAAGGAGGAAACCTTTTGTGTCACCTTCTATTATTTTTATTTTAGTAAATGATGACCTCTGTTGGTAATGTGGCCAATAAGAAAGGTGAACACTGACGACACTTTTTAAAGCAGTGATCATCAGGTGCAGTGATGAACGCACGTCCGTTCAAGGGCGTATATATCTTCGTCCTTGAAGAGACCTATTCTGCTTCAAGACGACGTTGTCCTTGAAGCAATGTTCTGTCTCCGTGTCGCATGATACGGGGAACAAAAAGACGTGTCATCCTCTTTGTTAATTTATTGTGACCGACAAAACCATGGACCTGCCGGATTTTTGGCATACTGTATACTGCATGTCGAAGATCCGACAGGTCCACGGTTCTGTCAGTTACAATAAATTAACGAAGAGGGGAGACGCGTTTTTTAAGAACATATATGTTCTTAAAAAGAAAAACTATTATCCTATGATAAAATTAAAAACACGGGAAAATCGACAAATACAAAATAAAAAAGGTGCCGCGGAGAATAGCTGTTTTCATCTTAAGAAAGTGCCTTTCACGCGTGAATAAACAGGGGTATGAATTGGGGAAAAGTTTGTGGCCGAGAACAGCCGCCTACCTCGCCAGAAAAGAATAAGTCGCCTATCCACTCAACTTTTTATATGTTAGCTACCTTCTATGATTCAGTAACCAACGTTTAGGTGGACAAAAAACTGACTGGATTAGTAATTCTATTTCTGGTGAATTTAGAGTGGTGTCAAAACTATTTCAAGAGCGATAGTAACTTATTTTTAAAAGTATTGTATTACTCCAAAATTCAGGAAAGGGAAATTCGATGAAACAGCGTCAAGTGATTCGATGAAACGGCGTTCGATGAAAACTCCGGTACCCACATTAAACGATTGTACATAGAGCTCAAAGCAAGAATAAAAATTGAAACGTACCTTCAGGTGCTTCCGGAGGGTGGTGCACGAAAGCCCACGATGTCAAAAGCCCCGTGTCATTAGCCCCGCGGCAAGCGCCCCGTTCTTTCTGCCCCGTTTGCAAAAGCCCCTGTTTCAGAAGCCCATGACTCAATTCCCCCGTGTTAACAGCCCCGTGTCCTCAACATGCCAGGTTGTTCCCGTGTTTTTTTTCCTTGCCCTCGAAGTTTTTCAACTCTTTTTACCAGTCTTCGTAACGTAGTTCTATATTGGCCTATATAGCGTAAACGTAGCTGGATCCCTGGCCGGCCCCTTGATGCACTTTACTTAATCCTATATCTAATAACGCTTCAAAATGGCTGTTAGCCTTTCATGAAACTTATTTATTCACAAAACATATTTACAACATTTGCATAGCAACAGAGTTGGTACGCTTATATGCCGCAGTAGCGTTGTATCTTCTGAAGAAACTCGTTCAAGTTTAGGGCGCCGTCCCGCAAGTTGTCCTCCAGCTCCTTGATGGCGTCGTCCTTCTCGTTCCACTTCTTTAGTTGCTTACGAGCTTGTCCGCCATTGGACAGCTGCAGCAGGGATACTCGACTCGTGGCCTCAGCCTTCTTTAGAAGATCCACGAAGGCGAACAGGTTTGGATGAGCTTTTCCAACCATGTTGTTTATTTTCCTGCAATTATTAAATGATTTCTTTGGTTATGTTTATACAGGCAGCAATGGAATTGGTTTTAGAACAAATACTGGGGGCTCACCTGTGCCAGGCCTCCTTCAGGTTGTTTGTACGGGCGCCACGGTTCTGATGCTGGTTCCATTGCTGAATGTCGAAGTTACCCAACATCCAAATGTCCTCAAAATAAAGAATCAAAAGTGGAATTTGCGCGTCCGTAGGCGCCGTAAGTTTCAGGTTGCCCCAAGCTACTCGCACGTAGTTCGGGGGGACAAAAGCGAGACTGATCATCTTTCTCACGAAGCCGGCCACGGAGGTGTCCAAGCGATAGGCCTTCGAGAGTCCAAGCTCCTGAACTTTCCGCCAGATTGTCTGGGAAAAGTGGAAGTGGCAGCCTCGGTGACGGGCGCCAGGAAAAACGAAGAGGATGGCCTGAATCAGCGCCAGTTCGAAGTCCGTTCGGACAAGGTCGAACGAAACGGAAAGGTTAAGGTCAGTTAGAGATGTCCTAAAATGTTCGAAGGCCTGTACGTAAACGTCGCGGGATTTGCCGGGTAGCAAAAAATAAGCGACATTGAAGCTACACCGCTCTTTCACGACGCTTATGGTCAACATCTGATAAATCAAAGATGAACACGAGAAGAAGGTTCCATCGACAAAAACCTCGCTCACCTCAGAAAACTCTGTGAATGCGTCGCTTGTGCTAAAACAGACGATGCGACCAGCACTGGTTGACACGTCAAAAAGAAGAAACTTTCTTCCGTCCAAGGTTTCAGTGTATGTTCCAGCTAAGTTTACGTCAGCTGTAGTCTTGGGCAGTGTAGGTTGGTTCTGTCTTTTAGCTCGGTAGATTGTACTGCGCACACTCTCAAAGGTTGGAAGCTGAGCCAAGACGTCTTCCTCGGCCTGATAAGAGAGAGAAAAAAGATAGGTTCAGAAATATTACACTTAACTATGAACACTCTTTCGCTGTATGATTCTTAGATCGACATCACTTGCCTTTCCCTCCAAGCTCTTCACATGCTGGGAATACATCTCTGGGGCAGCAGCGTGGGGTTCAGCGATGGCCCTTTCCTTCAAGGCACACTTCAGACGTGCGCTGTTAACGCTCACGTCGTTCGGCGCATGTGTGTGCTCCCCTTCAAATTAAAAGAGGCATAAAATAACATCATGTCCACTGGTTACAACGTCATAATACGCGGCTATTATCGAAAAGCACGCGATGAAGTGAGCAAAAGCTTACCTGGATTCTGAAGCACGCGTCCTTCTTCGGTCAGCACTGTCAATACGCAATTCATGGCACGATACCTGTCACAGTGCCAGACAACAGTCCCACTCTTGTTACGACGTTGAAAACAGTACTTGTACCCGTCTAAGTAGAGGGCATCCCTTCCCTTCTTCGTCTTAACCACTTCCATCTTGGCAAGTGAGTTCACTGCTGGCCAATGTGGCCTTAAATACCATCAGCCTCGAAAGAACTGCAAACTCCTGCAATTGTCTACTTCGTCATTCGCCCAGGAGTTTTCCTGGTCTGTTATCCTAATCTTATTGTTCCTTTCTGTTCCTTTCACTTCATGCACCCTCTGCTGTAGCCTCGGAAGAGTCGAGGTCAAGGATCCGAACAACGGCAGTCATAGCACAGAGGGGACAGTGAAGACGAGGCTTTCCACACAGAGGGAAAATGAAACGGGGTCACTGTGCACGGTGTGAAGACGCGCAACAATGACGGACGAAACACCGTCATTGTTCCGACCTGATTCGGGCAGAAAGTTGTGCGAGGATAGTGAAGACGCGGCTTTTGGCACGTTTACGCTATGTAGGCAAATATGACTGTGCACGGGGTGAAGACACAGAACAATGACGGTCGAAGCGCTAAGGGAAATATGGGACGGGGCTTTTGGCACATGGGGAATATGAAACGGGGCCACTGACCGCGGGGCTTTTGAGACGCGGGGGCTAATGACACGGGGCTTTTGCGACAGTGGTTCTGCACGCGGGGCAATCGTGCTACACCCCTTCCGGATATTCGAATTCGAAGCCTTCCCAACGGAGAGCAGCTTCGTCTTGGGGAGGCATAGTTTGCATTGTACTTGAAGATTGCTGTCTTTCTCGGACACACATTCAAAATAGGGTTTCAGATAGGGCCACGGTAGCACAGAACCTTCGTCTTCCATCATGATGAGTGTGACAGCTTTAGAGAAGGTGGCTTTTATAACATTAAAAAAATTTGTTGTTTTTTTGCCCTTATTAATTTGATTAAGGTTAAAATGCAGCTTGGTTAAACACAAACAAAACAAAAAAAAAATCATCGTAGGGCCTATTTTATGCAGTTCAAGTATAAGCAGCAGGATGTCACTGATTCATGTGACAAACATTTCTGAAACAAAAAACAAAAAAGAGGTCGCTCCAGCTATTGTCACATCGCTGAATATCACGTCCTGCAGCTCCCCTTGCACGCATCGTTTAAGAAATTACACCATCTTCCCGAGGGGAACCATGGGGTGATGCGGAGCATCGTGTTGGTTCCGAGGAAAGAGTCGGTTGCGTGCTGACGTCGAGAAATGGCGCCACCGACTGCCCTAGCGTTACCCCCTACGCGAGCCTTCGTCGCGGCTCGCGGAAGAGAAACTTGGAACGCTCGCCGCTCGCCGTTTATTTTTTTTTTCACACTTGAAGGAGAGGAGACTAGAGGAGGAGAGTTGCGCGTGCGCGCGCGGTGTGAGGAGAAGCGAACGCACGCGCAGTGCACGCAGCTGGTAGAGAAAGAGAGCGGAGAGAGTAATGCGCAGCTGTTGGAGAGTGGGAAGGAGGAGAGTTGCGCGTGCGTAGTTCGAGTGCCGACTACAACGCCGACGCCGCGGGACATAGACCCGAGCAAGAGATGCTCCGCATCTAAAACAGTCCATACTTCCTATATGGGAAGTTCACTATAAACGAACTTGGGATACGGATATGAGTGAAGGGATAACAAAGAAACCCCACATAATGGCCACGGCACCGGTCGCACCTTCTTCAAGTGGGCTGCGTTCAGAAAGTCACTCAGCGTTGGTGGGCGCATTGCTGGCATTTTGAAAGCTCATTCTGCTCGTAGTTCTTTCCTGTCCTGCTCTCTGCTTATCAATGCTCGCTTAATGGCAGTGCTCGCGACAGCAATAAGTGCCGAACTGACAACAAAAAAAAAAAGAAAAAAAAAAAGAGGTCGCTCCAGCAATTGTGACATCGCTGAATATCACGTCCTGCGGCGCACCTAAGACGCATCGTTTAAATGCAATATATATTCCCTTAATGGGGAGTTTACTATAAACGAACATGGGATAAGGAAATAAGTGAAGGGATAACAAAGAGAGGCCACATAAGAGCCACGGCAGTGGTCGCACCTTCTTCAAGTAGGTTGCGTTCAGAAAGGCACTCAGCTGGGGGACGCATTGTTGGCATTTTGAGAGGACATCTTGCTCGTGGTCCGTTTCCCGTCCTGCTCTCTGCTTATCAATGTTCGCTTACAGACAGTGTTCGCAAAAGCAATAAATGCCAAACTAAAAAAAAAATTTTAACGTTGTTTGAGGTTTTTTCAAGGGGAAACTCTAGGAAATAAAAGGCGCCTTTGGGAAGGCGAGGGGAGAACCTTCATTGTAGGAATTTTGAGGTGAAAATATGAGTCACAATAGGCACAAAGGCTTTTTTTCACGAGCTTAATCTAAGTTGCCTTAGCTTATTGGAGCTAGTAACATGATTTGGTTGCTCGAAAGAATGTTCACTATTCCTCGTGCCACGCCCACGCCGTTTCATACCGGAGAACTCGAAAAATAGCGAAATGTCAAAAATGTATTTAAGATAATGAGTACAAGATACTCAGAATTGTAATTAAGATAGAGTATCAAATACTCTCGATCAAAAGTATTTGCAAGATACCAAGATACTTCAAAATGTATTTAAGATACTGTATCTTGAGTAGAGTATTTGAGATAGGCACAAGTCTGGTACAGTTAAAACGATGCGAATGTCCCCAGTGAAAGCCTTCTAACTTATCGTTTGCTGAGCTCTGATGACTCCGAGATCACGTATGACTCCACAATAACTCTCGGTAACCCTTGTCTCATTAAACACATCACAGTTGACGCCCAACAAAGTCGCCCTCGACCCTCAACCACACAACATTTATTTAAAAAAAGGTTGGTATTCTAACGCGTTTAATATTCTTGCCCACAATATTAACTGTTATTTGCGGAAAACACGATAGAAGTTTCATGGTCGAGAACAACCTACTAACGTAATAAAATTGAGTTTTCCCCTTTCTCCTATAGCATGCATTAGCTCGTGTCAAGCGATGATTGCCGGTGGTGCCGCTCGACCCCTGCAATACAGGACTCTATCCGCGATCCAGCCTACTGAGAGATCAGTTGTGCCAGTGCTATTAGACATTAATTGTTTATATGCATCGGCACGCCCATACCTGCCGGATGTCAAGAAGAGGCGCAAAACCGTACATCTGGACAATATTGTTGACAGTTTCCGGCCGAAATTGCCTCGACATGGCCAAGTAGCGACGTGCTGCTTCGGCGACTTTTGTGTAATTTATTTGTTCAGTCAATTTATTGGGTCACGGGCCACTGTGTACACCAAAAAAAAAAAGTGTACTGTGGTAATTACACCTTTAAAAGAAGGAGTATTGTAGTTTTACACCTTTATAAAAATGTGTAGTGCAATATCACACGTTTTAAAAAAACGTGTTCAAAAAATCACATTTTTAAGGGTGTGAGGCTTGCATTTTTTGTATAGGGTCTATTGCTACACTTATTAGGGTGTTAGTTATAAGACACCCCACTCACATGTATAAAGGTGTGAAAATGTTTAATGTGTATATACCTCTAACTGAAGAAAATCTCCTTTCATGCGATTACATCGCGTGCCGATGAAACGATCTGTCGATGACACGTCGTTCGATGAACTGATCTGACCGCCAATGAGTGACGACTGCCAGTAGAATTTCGGGGAAATAATACTGCCGGCTGCCGGGAGACTCGACCATACCCAAGAATTACCCCGGTTCTTGTTTGTTCTCCAACATTCTGAATTGTATACCGGCTTAGTAGTACCTCTTCGGATATTACAGAAAAAAACAATGGCAGCCGCAAAAACTCTGTCCGGCTCACAGTCATGTGAGAGACTGACAGGTTCTCGTAAGTTGCCACCATGCCTTGAAAGCTACCGGTTCCGAAGAACCAGAGCGCGCAGAGAACTTGTTGTTCCACGGTCATGGTAGACGCGATTGTCCACCGCCTCGAAGTCCGGGCGCCGAACGAAGTTCGTCGCAGAGTCAACGCACAACGGCTTTGATAGCCGGTACTGTCGCCGAAAGTCGTCGTCGGGGAGTTGAAAGGCGTCCCGGCGGTCTCGGTAGCGACGCCGACGGTGGCGAAAGATAAGCTCGGCCGCAGCGTAAGGCACCGCCATGTTGACAAAGTTTAACTTCGCCTCGATACGAAGCGAAGATTTCGAGCTCAAACCACGGCTCTCGCAAAGTTCGGAAACGTCACTTTGACGTCAGCGACAACTTCGACAAACGAGGTTTCTAATCACTTTTTTTTTTACACGAACTTTGGAGGGGTTGGGAGCGTTAACAGGTCGCCTAAGGCCCGCTTCAGACGGGGCAACTTTCCCAGCAATTTCGAGGTTGCTGGCGGGTTGTTCCCTAGCTTTCCCTAGATCGACGCGAATTGCTGAGATCGGGTCCGGCTCGAAACGGACGAGCAACTCGAACAACTCGGAGCCGTTTGAAGCGGCAACAGCCAATCAGGGACGCGATATTTTAACGTGACACCCCCCTGGTGGTGATGATGACAGCTAAAGACTTGGTTCTGGTTTGAAATCGATCGTTTTTGGAAATAAACCTTTTCAGAAAGATGAATTAGTATTCTCAACGCCATTCAAAGATATAAAAACACGTTTTTAGCGCGTAGCTGGGCGTCTAAATAGTGCAAGAAAATTCAAAGTGAACGATGATGATAGCAAGTCGTAGCAATTCGGTTGCTGCGTGTGAACGCGGACAGTCCGTGTTGCTGGTGTTGCGACGTGAAGTTGCTGGGTGAAATTGCTCCGTCTGAAGCGGGCCTAAGGACAATCTGCAAAGCATTAATTTTAGCTTGGCGTAGAGATGTAGGGACAAACGGGCGCTACGTCATCGGCGAAGCCGTTCAATCAGCGGGCTCTTCGCGCCCCTCACGCGCTGCACGCGCGCCCCGATGAACTTTGCTGCATTCTGCCGCTCTCAAAGCAAAGAGCGTTCTAATGATTGACACCTCGCACGGCGCGACATCAGCGTCGCGAGAGTCCAATGGACAAGGAGGTTATAATGGGCAGGAGGTGGCGTCCCTATCCCCAATGCATGGAGCGAAGTGTAACGGAAGTAGGCGTGGCCACGAGCCACGACGAGCATTTCTTGACCAATGGGAAGCCCAGTGTGTGGGCGCCGCCATTAATTTCGGTGCAAACAACCGCGTTGCGATGACATTTCCGTGGCAACGCGATTGTGTGCACCGAAAGTAATGGCGGCACCCACTGTTATTTGAAACAGCGCTTAACGGGAGACTTTTAAACCGGTATGGTCGGAATTGGATGAGACTATTATAAACGAACGCCTGGTTGCCCAGCAGAAAGTAAGTGACTAGAGTTGAGACACTCTAGACGACGCACCGACTGAATCGGTGTCGAACAGGTGAGATTTCGAGCCCAACACTTGCCTGACCAGTAGGACTAGGAAGTCGGCGTGTAGCGGACGCTCTCGACACCGCGCGACCGCGCCTGGAGCGTCGTCTCGAACGAGTCGTCGTAGCGCGGCTTTGGAAAGCGATCGCGAGTCAGTCATCGTAGGCACGAACGCTGAGAAGGGCATCGCGGGTTGAGAAAGCCGTACAAATTAGCAGACCGCAGGCACGGAGCAGACGTAGCCTAAGCCTAACGACCGAGCGGAGAGCAGACGATGGGAGCATGGTTGAATTTAGTTTGGATGAGAGAGCGTCGGTGCGCGGGGTAGTCTGGGATTGGGTTGTTCTTCCGGCGTCGCTGGGCATGACGTCATGCCGGGTCCTGCCCTATTTAAACGTCCTTGCCAATGGACCTTTTCCGAGAAGCGTTCTGCGCACGCGCGAGCGCCCGATGCCAAGCGGCGGAAGTGTGAACGAAAAATCGAGGAAAATCGGAAGAAGGCTGTGGATCAACGAGTAGAACACGTAATTGCAGCATATATATAATTGTGTTACACAAAAAAAAGAAAGTGGACTGAAGGAAAAACACGACGTTTGGGTGGACGCCACGGATGTCCCTTTTTAAAGTCACGTTGGGCACGCGCCGCAGCTCAGAGAGTGAAGAAACTGGTAGCGTAGCTCCCATTATCGATTGGTAGCGCAGGTGGGTCACTTCCTCGATTTTTAGTTCGTGCAGCCACCGCCTGGTGCCGTCGGTATGTGGAAAAGGTCCATTAGCGCGTTCCGCAAACTTCGGGCACAAAGTTGTGCTCGACGAGTTTAGCTACCCTGTAGAACGACGAACTTAACCAGACAGGTTACACCGTGAATTTCGACGCGAGCGGTGCATGTTCCGACAGGTTTGATAAGGTGTCCTTCAGCGGTTTGTATCTGCGGGCAATTTTATTTCGTCGTCACTTGTTGTAGGTGGCGCAAGAGTTTCACACTCAAAACTGAGTAGTCTGGTCCGGTGCCCACGAGTGCTGACGCGTCGAAGCCATCGATGCAACAGAAAGGTTGTTGGGCACTATTGGAGAAGCGGCGTTCTGATGCGTGATATCTTTAGAGTGGGAGCCCTCCGGTGTCCGCAGAGGCTATTGACGTCTTCCATTTACGACAACTTCAGCTCCAGGAGTGGCCGCGCTTAGTATTCCCGGCCATAAATGGGACCGACGATGAGGCGACACGTGACGGCGCGGGGTTGGCGAGCGAGATACTCGGGGATGAGCTTGCCGAGATGATGGTGGCTCCCGCAGAGACCCCTCGAAGTCTCTCCGTCGTTCTCAGTACGTTGGGCGGTGGAGGGGAGGGGGGGGGGGGGGGAGGCATTCGATGCAAACTTACGAAGCCCGAGCTTCAGGTAGGGGCATCGTCTATAAACTACTTGGAAGTACAAGGTAAATGAGAGGTTATGTACTTCAAGTAAAGTAGTAAGTACACCGGGTGCAATGTACCTGAAGTGAAGTACTATAAATACAACGTACTTCTAAATTAAAGTAGAAGTACTTTTTAACACTCTTTCAGAGTTCCCTTTCATTCCCTATACAACGTTTTTTGTTTTTTTTTGTTTTTGTTTTTAAACAGGTTGGTATGCATAGCTTCAGGGGAAATCGGAGGTACATCAGATTTTTTTCGGAAAGGGCGGCAAAAGCGGAGGTGCATCAGTTTTTTTGTTGTTGTTTTTTTTTAAATG
>JABSTQ010004225.1:0-73734 GCA_013358835.2 Ixodes persulcatus
AAGAGTTCTACGCAAAATTTTGAAGGGATGTGGGATGAGTGCAAGAATTCATGTGACTTGGTGCCTGTAAACACGAAATTAATGAAAGGATAAGTTTTAATGCGAAAGCATTAAGTGTCTCATGGAGCGAGCCGATGTCATCAGCTTTGAAACCATGCAGAACGGCACCTTAATGAAACCACGCGCAAAGCTAGCCAACGGAACCTTTCACACTTCGGACCCATTAGCTGGCGCGCGTCGTTGAGGCTCCCATTGCCCGCTGCGCGTCAGTTTGTGTGGCGTCATCCTGACTGTGTTATCACACTGTTGTGTTATCACTGATCACCGCGTTCGCTCGCCTCTAATCGGTCGTACGGCGCATGGCAATATATACGGCGCATGGAATAAACCAAGAGGTTCGTTCTGCTGGGAACTACGTTGCTGTCTGTTCCTTCCTCGCGCCGCAAGCCACACGACAATTTGAATGATCGCTCACCCGATGGCGCTGCGTGTCCGCGAGGCAGCGGCTCCACCGTTCCACGCCCATGGTCAGCGCGTTGTACGCCGCAGATTAAAGAAGGGAGCGAAGAGCGACGTACACCTAAGAAGTGCTTAGGTGTACCTCGAGACTTTTTTATATATATCTTGGGAAGAAGATGCAATGAGTAACGTAACTGCGTTAACCACAACTCGAAATAAGTATGTTATCTGATATTATTTTGAAAACATACCGAGTAGAATATTATGTTACCGAAAGAAGTAATGCGTCCTCTCCAACTCAAGTAAACGGCTGGTGGCACAGGCAGCCAGCGAATGAAGGCTTACGTTTCTTTCCTCGCGTATGTAGGAGAGCAGGTCCCCGTACTTCATGTACGGGATGATGACCATGAGCTGGCCGCCCTCGTCGATGCTCAGGCCGATGAGCGGCAGCACGTTCATGTGGTGGAAGTCCTTCATGATGAGTGCCTCCTCCAGGAACGCCTGGCCGTCCGCCTCCCCGCCCCTCGAGTCTGCATCATTTGCACAATCTGACACTTGTAGCGATGAAATCGCTATATTTCCGCTCACGGACGACTTTTAGTTGGCTCTCAACTTCCCACAAATAAGAAATTGCAATCAATGCTCAGGGTTACCAGATTGGGCTATTAATAGCCAAATTGGGCTACCTAGTAATAGGTTTGGCGTCGAAATTTGGCGGTTGGCTATGTGGCTACTTGCGGCTATTTTTTGGCTATGTCCAATTTTTGTCCGATGTCCCATTTCCCTCTGTATACTGTAGGATGTCTCAATAAACCCTGGAGAGCATCCTTTATGTGAATTTTTTTTTTTTTTTTTATTTGGGAGGAAAGAGTGTTGCAAAGATTTGAAGTTTTCCGACGAATGTTTCCCTCGGTTCAACTCTAATTAAGGTACTGTATTGAGCTAGTACGAGTGGGACAAAAGCTTCCTAATAATATTGTTCATAGCATGAGACTGTCCAAATGTGTCCACATGAGCTTGTTGTTTTGTTATTTGAAATAAAACTGTTTTTTTTTTATTGTAATTCTGTGACTTTGCATACTATCTCTCACCTAAACGTATACAGAAGCAGAGCTTTCGCCTTCAGCTTGTAAACAAAATATAAAAATTTTGGCTACTTTTGGGCTATGCAAATATTTGGCTTTTGGCTACTTTTGGGCTACACTGACTAGCCATTTGGCTATAGCAGCTAGGAGCTATCTGGCAACCCTGTCAATGCTACTTGAGTTCAGTCATCTGCCGAGCTTCGTAGCCTCGATACCGGCACGTTGTCAAGGTTTCATTTTTTATGCTCATAGAAAGTAGTTCAAAGCCAGGTGGGTAGTGATTTGGTGTCAGCATCAAAATGTCATATGGAGACTATAGCGTTATTTGAGATTAATCCACTTTTGCTCATTCATTTCAGGGAACTTACCACCCTTAGTATCGGTGTGGACGCCGTCTTATTTAGATACTTTCTCATATCTTTTTTTCCCCTTAAACATTATTTATATCTTTATTTTTGTCACTGATTTACGTCCAACTTTACTTTTGCGGTACATTGACTGGCGATATGAGCTGGATTGCGCGACCAGCGACCCGGCAATACAGGCTACGCAGTCTAGTGAGCGTCGAACGAAGCGTCAGAGCGGCAATGGCGGTGACTCCATTTCTTTTTCGCACCCACCGCACGTGATGCCTCGACACTCTCCGCCGGGTGCATAATACCCTGAGCGTCGGATGCTCGATGACGTGCATTTACCGTGGGGGGGGGGGGGGGGGGGGGGGAAGCTAGATATTGCGCGCGGGGGCTGCAAAAAACTAAGTTAACCCCTGCCGCTCTGACGCTTCGTTCGATGCTCACTAGAGAGCGTGGCCTGTACCGTCAGGTCGTGGGTCACGCATTCCTGCTCATATCACCGTCTACTGTACGCATTGTATTCCAAGTTGCGTTAGTTGTTGTTTCTCTCATGTGGTATAAAATTGCAACCTATGGTTCTGGAGCACCGAACAAATAAATTATAATAATTATTGTTATGAATATCAGTAGTAGTGGAATTTATATTGAAAAAACATAATTTTGAATTGCAATAATGAAATAAATTCAGTTCAATTGAAGTCTGAGATTAATATGATAAGTTACATCTTCAATTAATTTTCCGCCCTCTTTAACACCTTAAATTTCTATCCTCTTTTGCCGCGCTGAAGACCACTGCTAAGGAGTACAAAAGTGTTCCACTCACTGTTGTGAAGAGTCTTCACCGCGACAGACTGCACCTCTCCCTTTCCTTCCAGTTCCAGCGTTCCTCTGTAGACGCAGCCGAAGTGTCCTGCAGAACAAAACACGAACGTCAGGTTGAGATACACCCGCAGCCCTATCGATAAATGCACGAGTCAAATTACTACATGCAAAAAACATTCACTTCCACGCCGAGTGTTTACTTGGAAGTAAAACCCAGCACTATATACGCTGTGTTTACACTGCCGGTGTAGTCACATTTCTGAAAGCGGTTGCTGATCTGTAGAGCGATCCTATTAAAATCTATACGCTTTCGATGACGAGAAAGATCAATTCTGCTTGTGATTCCGCTTCCGATTTCGGTGCCTTGTGGACGCTAAATAAACGGCTTAGGGTACCTCGAAACTATAGCACGCATGCAACGCGCACGTGACGAGATCGACAGGCTGTCGGCATCCCTCAAGCGGACATGATGCTATTGACAAAAAGGCAACAACCACCCAGGAGCGAAACACTAACTATGTTGCTAGCTGCGGCGAATTCTATGTCTCGTATGCGTTTTTCAATGTTTACTCGTCAGCCTATGCTAACTGAAATGTTGAGCATCTGTTGAAACCGAATTGGCATTGTTCTTCCACGTTGGGCATGCATCGAGCCAACTGTACCACAACGGCCACTAGCATATGGTCACCACGCCAACACAGAGTCGGTATTTTAAAAAGCTGTGCATGCGGCAAGGCAACCTTATTGTAAGTGACAAGACACGAGTGGTAGAAAGTTGGAAACTAGAATAGAGAAGCTGGCCGCAGTGGCCTTCCTGGCAGCTACTGAGGACGTGCCAGCGGCAAAGACGCTAGTCGGCCGCCCTCTTGGAGATAGATGCGCTTACCCTGTCCGATGACAGGGCCCAGGGTGAGGAACTCTCGCTTGAAGAGCAGCTTCTCCGCTTCCAGCATCGCCTTGGTCTCGTCGTCCAGTTGGAAGGAGGAGGCGATGAGGGCTTGTCTCGCGTCTGCTTCGTTGCCTCGCACGTAATCTTTGGGAGCAAGAAAGAAAAGAGTTGACAGACATGCTTGCAGTGCGCGGTGACTTTGAAAGGTTTTGTGGCAGCAACTGACAGAGGCTGTGCTAGCATGCAAGTGTGCATGGGGCGCGTATGTGCAAAAGAAGCTCGGGTGCGTCGAGAAGGACGTTCATAGTGTTGCAAGTTGCGCCAAATGCATGCCATGGCGCATCTTTTTGGCGTGATAGTGAAAAATATTTATTTTAATTTTATTTTAAGCGAAGCTTTTACGATAGTACCAACATATGGTAGTTTGGAGAGGAACTAGCTTCCAGGCAATTGGTTCACCTAGTGTGGGTCGAACAGACGCCAGACATTTGTGCCCGCGTGCTGAGACGCAACGCGCTCGCGCACTGCTCATCTCATGATCCCGCGTTTGAATACCTTGTCCGCGGAACAATTTCCACCAAAAGCAATTTTAGTGCACGGATGATCGAGTGAGGTGCATACGCCGGCAGCGAGTGCTGAGTATCGGGGAAGCGTATTACGAACGTCGCCACTCAGTGTGCGCTGCCTCAAGAGGTCTTCTCCGTGATGCTTACAAACGGTGCAACAATAAAGTGTCATCGACAATCGTTAAAAAAAAAAATGATAAGAATAGTTTTATTACAAATTCCGGCCACCTATAATCTTGAGACACGAGGGGTTTACCAGGGCCAACTTCACGCCTGTTAGGGCGGTTTTACTCAAAAAATGGCTATCGCGCAGGCGGGCTGGTGATGCATAATTATTAAACAAAACCCAGAGACACGGGATACACAAAAAGGGGGACAGAACAATTGTTGTTCTGTCCCCCCCCCCCCCCCCCCGTGACAGGACCAAGGTTTTAGGTTTTCATAATCAATCAGCACATGGATCACGCCACTCAATGAAGTAGAAGTAACGCACTGTGCAAAATCAGTGACACAATTCGGCAGGAGGTGCGCAGTGCACGGATGTGTATAAATATAACGGGTTCAAAGCTATGGGTAGCGGGTTATTACATCAAATTGCGCCATGTTAGGTTCCAGTTAAAACCACCGTATTTCCCCAGAGGCATGTCGACAGCTTTATTTATTCAGTCATCGATATTACCAACCAGCGAGAGCAAGGCAAGAGTGAACGCCGTCACTTTCTACCAAATTAGTAAAGAATAGAATAGCTCTTCTCGCGTTTCTCCGCTGCAAAAAGTGTACGCACGCTAAATTTCCCACAGAGAATGCTGTGGACCAATCACTGCATCCAGAAGTTTATTTGAAACAAAAAACAGTCTGGCTCAAAAACATAACTCTCACGCAGGTAGCGCATCTTCTAAATCAAAGCGGTTTTATTATTATTATTTTTTTGCAATGGATCGCAGTGATTGACACACTGATTGCTCTATAGAAAAGCGCACGCGGACATATTGACGTAACGGTGCAAGCCAATTGTCCCGAACCCCAAGTTGTGAGTTCGCGCTTGCGCAGTCTGAAGCCGAGTGTTAGGAGCACAGCGAAGACTGCGGGGTTAAAGACGAAGCCCCGGGGTGTTACGTTGGCCATGTCTCGTCACCTGGGCGACGTCTTACACTTACTTTGCTGTGGGACGCTGGGCACGGCGTCGTCTGAAAATACGCACAACACGTTGGTTCAACCTCAGCCACCTCCCACCGCTAAGCCTGAGCGCACCATTATCTTCCATTCAAAGAAGTTCCAGTCGAGTAATGCTTAAATGCCGTGCAAAGCATATTTGCACGCAACGCCACTATCCCTCGATCAGAGCCAATCAGAGCTCGGCTTCTTTCTGACGTCACCGCAACTCCTGCAAAAGAAGCAGACGACTTGCTCTCCGCATACATTGGTAACTCCAGCCCGTGATATATAATACACGTTGGTGGCATATAATCGGCTTCTGGTGACGTGGTCGGTTGTTCTGTCTCCGCGTTGTGAGTCTGAGCGCTGGTTGTTTTTCTAAATTTTTTCCCGCGACTGCCATTGCGCGGAGAGAAAAAAAAAATTGAAAAAACGAAATCGCGTTTTATAGGTCATGAATGCCAAGGAATAATTCTAAGCAGTATTTATTGAATGTATGAAAACAGTTGCATCACACCTCATCCTACTTCCTAGCTCTTATATAGTTCGTCAGCGTGAGTAAAATAACTGCTCTGTGGCCACTTTATCCAATATTCGCCGCCATTTCAGAAAATAACTGATGCACCCCCACTACCCAAGTGGCAATGCATACCAGTTAGAAAAAAAAAATCATAGAGGAATGAAAGGGCATCATAAAAGACGGTGTTAAAAAGGACTTGTACTTTACTTGAAATGTACATTGTATTTAGCGTATTGTACCTAAAATATCTTTTTTTGAAAAAAAGGGCACGAAGAGGTTTGTCAATTTTTTCGTGTCCTTGTCTTCTTCAGCAAAAAAAAAAAAATACTTCAAGTACATTGTGCGCCGGTGTATACTTACAACTTTACTTGAAGTACATGACAGCTCTCATCTACTTTGTACTTTATACTCCAAGTACTTTTTAGATTCACTTTACCCAACACTGTCTTCATCGCAGTTCACATGTCGTTGGCCGGCAGGCTAAAGTAGACAAATATTCAGTTGCGTTGACGTCGTGAAGATTGGCGTTACGACCCGAAAGGACCATTCAAACAGCATTTAAAAGCAACGTCATGGTGTTCGCCGCATTTCTGTACGCCTTGAACCAAATCGTCTACAGTTAAAGCCCAGTTACTTGCGCTTTTAAATTTTGCGTGCATGGTTTTGGGCGTTTGTGCCTTCTACTGCGCTCGGTCATGTGACGAAACAAAGTATAGTCCGCTAGCGATCCGGGAGGTGGAAACTATGCCACTGGAAAGTTTTGCAATCACTGTATCCGTGCTTAAGTACATAAACAACTTTTCTATCATCATCATCATAAGTCGTGTTCGTAGAAAGTGTAAATAGCAGAAAGGGCACCCAAACAACGTAACCTGTCCTTACACTGGGGATTCGATGAATAATGCAGCATTACTCAATGCGAACTTCTTTGGATTGGGTCGGAGTGTATCCCAAGTTCTACAAGTAGAGTGCTCGTGTATGACTATAAAAAGAGCACTGGACTGCTTCCCATAATATGCTGGCTTTGCGCAACAAGTTTTCCGGCTGTAAAAGATAACACTTTCTTATGGCGCATTTTTTGTGGCGTTTCTTAATTTGCTAGACTGAACTTGCCGTTTTCTCCCGGAGGTCTTCCGCCATTTTCGCCGTTGCGGTTGTCGTACTCGACGAAATATCCGGGAGTCCTCTTGTTCGGTTGCCTTCGCTTGTAGTAGAAGAAGGCCCCGACGACGATGAGCGTGATGATAAAAACGGCGATGACGACCCCCGCGATGGTGCCTGTGTGGCTCGACGCCTGGCCGGATATGAGCTTGAGCGCGCCCAGCCTGAAGGTCTCGTTGCCCATAACCACCTGCGAGGGAAGACGACTTAGCAAGCAACCGCAGAGACACTTTAGAGCTCACAGCTCAATCAACGGCTATGGAATTCACTGTATTCACGTTGATAAAGAGGCTTGACTGTACACATTCCTGCACCGTCACCATCCCCCACCACGCCCACTTCGTCGTGCAAAAATCATACTGCCTAATTAGACGCAGGCATTGTGTCAGCATTAAATAAAACGCCATATAGAACTCATATAGTTTGTCTACATGAAGCAAGACAAAGTGATATGTTGCGCTTGCTCAGCAGTAGCTCCTGCATGTGTACTGGCCCGCGATGCACTCGTAGCTCCGATCACTGATATTTCCATCATTTCAACCAATGAGAAGGACAATATGTCATGCTCATGAAGCTTGCACGCTCAAAGGCAGAAGGGGTGGCGCCTTTCAAGCGCTGAAACTGCACGACAAAGCGCGGTACACCTTTTGCCATTCCTATTGGTTAATTTGATTGAAAGACCAGCGATTGGTGTTCCGAGTGTACCGCAGGCCAGAATACATGCAGGCGCTTCTGAGAGTGTGCTCAGAAGTTTCCAACCAGTTTCCAAACTATTTCCTTTTTGTCGATCGGTTTTATTTTCAAATAAGAGAGGGGAAACGTTGCTACTGGCGTGCAGCTCATGAATATTGTATGTACTTTGTGTCCAAGCACCGGGAGCGGGTAATAATGTATACAGGATGCGAAAAACAATAAAGAAAAAACAACAACAATATACACAAGTTTGTATTTAAAGAAGTTAGGTAGGTAGAGGACTTTCACGAAGCCGGTTTGTGACAGATTTTTGCTAACATAATGTACCGCAGAGACGTGGCAGGCACAGTCTAGTGACAGGTTAAAAAAGGGGAAAAGCCATTAGGAGAAATGAAACTAAAGGAGAAAGATTAAAGCGACTTACATCTACGGTATGGGCGACGTCTTCGCTCTTTTCATAGATTTTGTAGTAGCACACAATGGTGGTCGACGTAATATTGATCACGTCGCACGCGTGATCCACGTCGTCTATCATCACGCTAAACTGGTCATCGTGCTCCAGCACTTCGAAGTTGTGGCCCTGGAAAAGAAATTTATCTTAGAACCACCTCATAGAAAAAAAAACCGAGCGTTTAGAAGAAAACAAATTAAGCGGGGCTTGAACATATCTCATTAAAAAAAACTAACATAATATTGCAGAATACTAAAACCACGCTTAGTGTATATAAAGGCTGTTCCACGTTAGTCTGACAGTCATAGGCGTATACTACGGGGGGAGGGGCATCGGGGCTAGTGTCCCCCTGCCCCCTGGTGAGACCTGGGGGGGGGGGGGGGGGTCGAGCCCTCTCGGGCCATGATCCTTACCGAGCCGCTGTTTACGTGCCATGTAACGAGCTTCTAGTAGTGGCATGTAAACAAAATAACATACACAGCGACGGACACATGGCGATATACATACGCTGTAAAATGTACCCCCTAAAATAAACTACTGATAATTGCCGGTGTAAAAAACATTGCGCGGAAAAGCACCCCCCCCCCCTCCCCCGGAGAACTTCTCAGCCTGCCCCTGCCCCCCCCCCCCCCCCCCTCCCCCCGGGAAAATGGAAAGTCTACGCCGCTGGTGACAGTATTTAAATAATAGGGGAACTTGACTTGAAGACACGATTCCTTCGTAGTTACGCAGCCTACGGTGGTGGACGTAAGGAAGCAAGTATAAAGTGTTCATTAGATAATTAATTAGCAAAACAAATACTAATTACATTTTTAGTATTTTGATTTAGCGAGCATGTTTTAATTTGGGATTTGCAACACGTCGTTTACTGACGCTAAAGTAGTTAAGATATCTCAAAGGAAAAAAACCTAACATGCCACGTCGGGTTAATGCGTGGCCACTTTTGGCACTCACGGCAGCGAGAAGTCAAAACTAACTCGGGAAAAGCGCGCCAGGAGCGGAATCAATATCTGCCGAAGAGACGTCGGAGTGGGGCATGTGGTGACGCGTAACTTGCTGTGAACACATGACGGAAAGCATTGGCTCACCCAATTCGACTTGCGGCCTGCTTCCGCAAGCCGATTCGAGATTTGGCCAAAGCATATCGAAAGCCCAGAGATATCCATCTCACTGGTGTAAAAAGAATAAAAGAAAACCAGAAGCGCCAGTTATCGTATATGAGAGAATCACGCGATGACGTTGAATTTTTAATTGGCTCACGGGAGCAGGCCGCGAGCCGAGTTTTGGATTGGGTGACAGCTTTTGATGAGGTGCTCACAGAACTTACGCGGTACCACACCTCAAACTCTGCCGCCTCTTTGGCAGCGATATTGTTTCCGCTCCTGACCATCCTAATGCGCTTGCTCCGAGTTAGTTTCGATTTCCCACTGCGGTGATTGCCAAAATTCACTACTTGAAGGAGATTTCTTTTTCTTCTGAGATCTTTCAACTGATTTAGTCCACGCTGTTTGAACACTCACAAAAAAAGTTAGACGGCTCCCCCCCCCCCCCCCCCTCCTCCCCGTTCCTCTCATTTGCATTAGCTTTCAATGGACCTCTTGGCGAATATGTGCTGCCACCTAGACTCGCGAATCGGTTCGAGACTAGGTGACTGGAAAACAACGTGCGCCCAAGGCCTCTCCTACCCGTTCCACACCCAAAACGTCACCTACATCCTGTTCACCCATTGAGGCGATGTGACCGAGATACGGCTCCCCCAAGCTCACCTTTGTGCCCATCGTGCGTAATCTCCCGCCCCGAGGTCGACATAACGAAACCGCTCAAAGGCGAGAAATGCAAGATGGCGGATTGTTTGGAACTAGATACTCTCGAACCCAGGCGCATGAAATACTCCGCGCATGCGCACCGCGTATTTCTACAAAAGGTCCATTGTGTTCCTTTAAATGCGAGTCTAGTTAGCAGCACGGCACGTGAAATTATCCAAGAAGCGAAGATGAAGTTGAGGTTTCAGAACACAGAGAAGGCGAAAAGAAAGCAAAACAGGGTATGTGATGATCCTCTTTTCCGTTAGATTTTGTTTTTGCGTGTCTTCCGAGCTCCTAACGATAAGAAAGAATCCATCGTGCCGCTGATATGCGAAGCGTTCGAGCCTGCACGAGCGTACATCTGGAGAGCCCCACAATTCCCCTCGCTGCAAGGTCTCCCGGGCTTTGCCGGAAAGATGTATCGGCAGTGTTGCGGGCGTCTTTGCGTGGCGTGATGAGCCGGTGAAATCATAATCCCTACCCTGATGAGTACGGTGGGGTCGTTGGCGCGCACGTTGAGCCCGCCAGGCGGGAAGGGGTCGAACTTGGGCGGGGGCCTGTACACAAACTTGAAGCTGGCGTCCATGCCGGCGGCCCTCTCAGGCAGTCGGAGCCCGTCCATCTGGAAGTGCACCTGAACCCCGATCGAGTCCCTGTGGTTCTGCAGCTGGTCACGGGGGATGACCCAGGAGTCGAATAGCGAGACCACGGGACATGCCAGGCTGTGGCCATCGTCTGCCGGCACGCACTCCTGTCAAGGAGAAATTACAAAGTGTTTGCAACTGCCCTATCAATCAGGGTCATCCCCCGACTGGTACCCTAGTGCCACTAAATAAGCTACGCTTCAGAGTAACGACACTTGGCTATATTGTGGCTTAAAATCATGGTTGTCAGTTATCTGAAGCTTTATCTGAAATCACAGCAATCGCTTTTCCGTCCACCGTAAATGTTTAAACAGTTCGCGACAAAGCAAAGCAATACTACATGAGCTTCCTAACACCGAATCTAATGCTGAGGAAGATGCACTTTTGAATCATGACGATCGGCAGTTGCGTCTGCTCCGCACAAGCACCGAAATGGCGGCGCCCACAACAATGTCGGGGAACGGAGTGCCGATACTCTAAGCGCAGCTCATTTAGTGGCTCTATGGTACCCCATGTGTGCAAGCACGTGCAGCGTGCGCGTGAACATAGCCTGGGCAAGCCTGCAATAGAACGGGCTTTCGAGCAACGTTACATTCGAGCACGAGCAGAGACATGGCGGCGGCCAGTCGTCGTGCTTGCAATCGTCTATACAAGCTTGGGACGAGAGCGTTGATCGTCTGCAACCGTCTCCGAGTTTCTGCCCTCTTTCCTCCTTTTCACGCGACAACGTAACGCATGCGCACTTGCAATTCATTTGCCCAGAAGGCGTCCGCCATTACATTGCAAGGTATTTTTATGGTTCCAGTTGCTCTGTCTCGGAAATCTAGCAGTTACGGCCCTCGCCCGTGACCACGACGCGAGGCGGATAAAAAAGGAAGGGATGTTTGGAAGGTTCAGCCAAGGGAATTGGTAAAAAAAAAGAAAAGAACGAATCTTGCTCTTATTACTTACTTATTGCTCCACCCCGTAAATTAGGCGAGACGCAACAAGAGTTTTGTGTCGTGCGTATAGCCATTACCGGTCATGGTGCACGTCGCACGACGTCGTGCGTGGAACATTACTCATCCCGAAAAGTGCAAAGCCTTCATTATGCGGTTTAATCTTATCTATCTTAATTGGGCTCCCTTATTGCTGCGGTGCAATTGAGAAGGCAACGTTAGATATGCTAAAAAAATATTTCGTAGAATGTGGCAATGTCCAATCTCATGAAACTCTCCGAGGGGTCCGACCTTCAATGCTGGACGGCTGGACGAGAGTGAGATGGAAACAAAAACGACCTCATTGAAGCCCTTCCCCTCGCGTTTCTGACGCGAACAAAAAGGCGGCGACGCTGACTGTGATATGGAGCATGCGCAAAGAATTGACCTTTCCAAAAACCAGTTCCCGCCCACGCGCCAGCCCATAGCAGCTGTCTGGAAATGCGTTCGTTGAGAAACAATGAGTTCATGCACACATAAACTGATAAACGCTGTGCATAGGGGAAATGCTCATACGTCTCAGTGCTGGCCTAACTTTCATAGCGCCAATATCCTGCTATCAATGTCCTAATAAAAACATTAAATTTAAGATATATACCAGAGCAAAAGCAACATCGGGGTATTGTATGTTCTGCTCAACTGTACAGACAATGTGCACAATTCCGATTTGAAGAAATATTGTTTTTCAACGTGAGCCTGGTCGGTTAGTAGCTGGCACAAAATTAGACCTGCTAGTTTTCTCGCAGACGCGACGATTGACATGCGATTGGTCGAAGTCACTAAACGGCACATGTGAAGCATATTTAAAAGCTGAAATATATGCACTTTTTGTTCGTATGTTTTTTTACAAAAGGCACCGTTGACAAACCTTTGAGATGTGTTCGTGATGCCTGTAGTTGAGGGATGTGACGCGTGTCACCATTACCGGCTTGACGACGCTGTCCAAATTCTCTCCCAGCACCAGAACCTTAGACCTCCCTCTGCAACGCAAAAATTCGCTTATGAACGAGATGCAGCTCGAAACACGTCAAAGTAGCAAAGACAGCCTTTTGGAGGTCTAAACATGCACTGAGATTTGCGAAAATTTACATTTTAGAACATAATGCACGAAATTATAAGACACGGAAAAGATTTCTAATTATAAAGAGAGAAATCTAACATTACTACAATGCTCTAGTTATACCGAAGAAATGGTCGAAATTCGATCTGTCACAAGCTATGGGACCTACTGCTTTAAAAAGCCTATCAATGTAACTTGTCTCATAGTACATGACGTGTCGCTGCAGCAAGGCTAACAGAGTTAAGGCCGGTTCAGACACTTGCGTTTGAGTGCGTTTGACTGCGTTGCGGCGAGAACCGAAAGCGAGTCACCGGCACATCTGTGCTTCGTATGAAGCGTGGAATCCAATTCAAAGAATCTTCTTGGCACGCGATATAAGCAGCAGGGATGTCCTGGTGTTTCGCTGCCGCAACGCAGTCAAACGCAGTCAAACGCAACTGTGTGAACCGGGCTTAATTCTTCATAGTTTTCAAGGGAATATTTCCTCTTTCTCTTGCGTGCCGTCATTGGAATGCGCTTTTTTTTGTTGTTGTTGCAGCCTCCACCAGGATGGGGACAATGTCAATATATTGCAAGGGCCTTAGACATACGGTGATTTAATGCTGATGGGATTTACAGTGAAGGTAGATGGGGTGACAACTTGACAGTTCGGGCAACGTTGGTTCGGGCTAGCGAGCCGTTAAAACGAGCGCAACCACCACGAGCCTCCGAGGGTCGGTCTCTTCGCGCGTGCCCCTCGTCTTCTTCTTTTCCTAACAATATCTAAAACAACACTCTACAATATTAGGCTCGAATGGCAATGTGCGCATTGATTTATTCTCCAGGCTAGATGACTCACATGATACTGTGGTAATTGACATAATACGGTCAAATAAGAAGAGTGATTAAGCAGGTACGTTAATTCAAACAATCGTAATCACATCCGAGGTGAAAAATTAGATTATGGTAAAGTGAAGGAACATCTCCATAAAATAACACCGCAGCGATGCATGTAGACAGTCTCTCTTAGGCATCACATTAGTGTGAACGGTTTGCGTAAACACTGTATAATTGTTTCACATTGCTCACTTGAATGGGGCAGACGCAGGGAGGATTTGCTTGATCACAGGGTTCGGCTTGTAAGAAAAGGTGGCAGTGAGTGCCTCCGTGGGAAGGTAGGGAACTTCCTGTCCGTCGATCGTCAAGGTCACCCGATGCGTCTCGTCACCTCCGGGATGAGAACCCTCCAGTCGACTCGTGGAACACAGGATGGTCAGGTTGGTAACGCTGCAATAGACAAAATAAATGCCACGCTGTTTATGTCTCACTATTATCAATTTTGCTGTATCAGCAACGAGGAAGATTATATAAGGCGTGTACAGATATGTTTATTGGACACATTCATATACAGGGTTTTTCAGGGAAGACTTTCAAAAATCCCTAAGATTAGGGTGGTTGACAAAAAAATGACCTTTTTCTGGGAACAAACTGCCAGCCATGGCGGACGTTACGGATTACAAGAACTTTCCAATTAGCTAAATAATTCACTAAAGTTTACTAATTAGCTTTTTAGTTAGCTAAAAGTAATATATAGTTCCAATGAGAAACTTGTTAAGTGTCATCAAAAACCACTAAATCAGCCCACTTTAGAAAGATATAAGGCAGCTGCGGGGGCGGCATTTTTCGACGTTCAGAAAAAGGGACTCAAATTGGACGCGTTTCTAGGTTTCGGTTTCCTATCGGAGCATGTATCTTCGTACATTTTTGCGCCAGCAGTCCTGTTCCTCGGTGGTCGAGATGCGGAGATATCGCCTTGCCTCTATCGGGGGAAGCATGACACACGTGTGTTGTGCCTCGGCCACCGGGGAGCAGGACAACTGGCGCAAAGATGCGCTCCGATAAAAAACTAAAACCTAAAAATGCGTCCAAATTGAGCGCTTCTTTTTTTTTTTTTTTGTAACACCATAAAATGCTGTTTTTGCCTTATAATTTAAAAAAAAAATCAGTTGATTTACCGTATTTACTCGCAGAATGAACGCACTTTTTTTTCCGAAAATTCGATGCAAAGTTGGGGGGGGGGGGGGGGGCGTTCATTACGCGAAGTAAAATTTTTGGGTCTGTATTTACTCGCATAATGAACGGACCTTTTATCCCGAAAAATTGACGTAACTTCTTATCTCTGCGCGCGGCGCGCGACTTCAAAACGAAACTGCGATGCGCAAAAAAAAAAGCTCCTCTCCATGCTGTTTTTCTTGCTTCCGTGTTTTGTTTTGTTTTTTTTTTTTGTTTTTTCCCCCACCTTTCGCCTTTCGCAAGTGTTTTGGTTTGCTCACGCTGCCCATGCATTCGCGACCTCGCTGCACCGGGATAGAAAAGTGCGTTCATTTCGAGGGCTTCTCGCTTCTCTTTCCAAAGTCCGAGGAGGCGAGGGCAGGATGCCTTCATTATGTGCGCTTTGCTTAGGCGAGGGCTTCCCCGCTTTTCTTTCTTATCCCCTTGCGCGCGGGCCGCGCGGCGTGCGACCCGCGACCTCGGGACCAAACTGCACTGTGAAAAAAAAAAAAGAAGAAAAAGCTCCTCTTTGTTTTTTTCTTTTCTCTTTGTTCCGTGGATTGCTTTTTTTTTTTTTGTTCGTTTGTTATTGCCGCCTTTCGCAAGCTGTTTCGTTTCGCTTTGCTTAGGCGAGGGCTTCTCCGCTTATCTTTCTTATCTCCTTGCGCGCGGCGCGCGACCCAAAGTCCAGACTGCGCTGTACAAAAAAAAAACTCCTCTCCATGTTTTTTTCCTTGCTTCCGTTGGATCTTTTTTTATTTTTTAACGCCTTTTGCAAGGTGTTTTGTTTGCCCATGCATTGGCGACCTCACTGCACCAGGATAAAAAAGAGCGTTTATTTCGCGCGCGTGGGGGAGGGGGTCAAAATTTTGACGTCCGAGTTGGGTGTGCGTTTAATACGTGAGTGAAAAAAAAAGTCGAAATTTTGAGAGCCGAATCGGGGGGCCGGTCATTACCCGAGTGCGTTCATTGTGCGAGTAAATACGGTAGTGATTTTCGAATAAGCTTAGCAAGTGTCTAATTGGAATTGTATACTTATTTTCATTAATTAAAAGTCAATTAGTAAATATTAGTCATTACTTAGCTAATTCTTGACGTCCGCCGCGGCGGGCAGTTTGTTCCCGGAAAGATTTTCTTTTTTTTATTTTCTCAGCCACCCATTTTTAGGAACATTAGAAATCCTTTGCTTAAACTCCCGGTGTTTATTTTATGTTCACTTGTGTGTTTAAAACCGCACATATATGCGCTTTTATAGATGGAGACGAGAAAAGACGCACGTGAGACAGCTACTGGTCTATGCTGCACCACCAACTATGTACTGCTATCAACTGTACTGCCCCACTACCGACTGTGTCCCACTATCAACTGCGTTGCACTATGCTCCGTTTCACCTTATGTTGTACCGCAGCGAAGGCTAGACGCGCGAGATCATAGCTTTGGCAGCTGCCCTTAAAGGTTAAAGGGGCAGTGCAACGATTTTCAGACTTTGGCCAATTAACTGCGGAAATTAATCTGCGTCACATATGGAACGAAAAAACGAAAACCGCATTTTCCTGCGAGCGCTAGTTCTTATTTAAAAAAAAAAAATGAAACAAATCGAAGGTCGAAGTGCCTCAACTCTCCACGCCGACTTTCGAGTGACGTACTCTGGGGGTTTACGTGGTTTCCCCTTGGGCCCTCTCTTCAGAGACCCCAGCCGCTTCCTCCGCGATTGTCGACTTTCAAAGGATTAGGTCGCGGCGTGCGATGGACACAAAGGACGGATCGCCACGGGGCTGACTGCGAGTGTAGCAGCGGAGGAGACAGGGTTTGTTGACTTCCGCGTACCCCCAGAGACGCTGTCATTTTAGTTCCCGTAGCCACCACAGGCGGCTGCAGATCGGCAAATAATTCGTTTTTTGCCTTGCGATTACGCAGCAGAATAGCAGTTTCTCGGGGAAAGGTGACGCGGTTTTGGTCACTTGGGCTTGGATAAACAATATAAAAAATGCAAACTGGCAATTCTTTCAACATTGAAACCGTTGCACCGCCCCTTTAATGTACAAGAGCTTGTGCCGCCGAGATGTGCCCTAAAGCAAGGAGCTCGTGCTTGTAGCCTTTCCTGCGGTACATCATAAGGTGAAACAATATATAGCAAATTTGTCCTTCTACCAACGAAGTTTACACCGATTATAGTATGTTCGACTACCAACAACGCTGTGCTACCAGTGGCATCTCACGAGCAACTATGTTGGACTACACCAAGAAATGCTCACTAATACAAACTATGTGTTAGTAAAACCTATTGAGTTTGAACAGTTTCACTTACTACGCTTTAATACCAACTATGTTTCACTTTCACGTGTCACTACAAACTATGTTTCACTGCCATACAATTTGTTAGCAACCATGATTGGGTTTCAAGAATGTTTCGCTGCGAAGCATGTACGCTCCATTCAGGGGCGTAGCCGGCTGCGGGAAGGGAGGGGCTTACGGGGCTCAGCCCTCCCCCCCCTCCCCCCCCGAAATCCAGCCAACCCTATACTATACACATGCATTTTGACACCCCCTCCCCCTCTCCGCACCCCAAGTCATCAAGTCATGTACATCCCAGCCACTTCAGCCCCCCTCCCTCCCCCCCCCCCCTGTAAAACATTCCTGGCGACGCCACTGGCTCCAGTATTAAGTATGTTACGCTGGCCAACCTTTTCAGTATGAATGTATGTCCGCCTAAGCAGTACGCAATTAAAGGGAACCTGAAACACTTCATTCAAAAAATGAGACAGAGGTTGATTTCAGCATAGTTTCATCCCGTGAATATGAATATCACGTTCATTTTCACCCGAAGATGTCACTAAACGCGAGAAAACGCGAAAAACCTCCGACCAGTCGTGACGTCATAAGAGGATCTTTCGGCCGCCAAGCGCGTGACGCTCGAGGGCCGCGCATTCAATCGCAAGCTTGCCAGGTATATTCCTGCACAGTGGCACCAGTCGTAACGTCTTTTTCTCGGAGCGGTATATTAGGAGAGTTTGGACAATGGGTGGAGCAAAGGCCGCCGCCAGCGCCGAAAACTCCCTCCGCAGTTAGAGCATGAACTAAAGGTACGACACAGCGTCGACCAATCAGGAGACCGCGACGTCACAATCTTGCAAACGACATTAAAGGCCGGTTCTCACATGAAGCGAAGCGCTGATGTAGCGCTCCTCACGTGCCGTCAGCTACTTATCGCCTGCCACGAACAACAGTTTTGGCGGTGCGATACAAAGCTGGTGAACGCTCCGGTCAGCACGCGCTTAGCGCGAGGTTAGCGCTATGCTTGTAGCGCTCCGCTGCATGTGTGAACAGGCCTTAAAGCGTGAAATAGAAGCAATCAATCTCGGCCTCTCTACTCTATCTCACAAATATCTGCAGTAAAGACAAAGGCACAGGCGCGTTAACTCAGTGAAATGCTTTTGTTTGTACGAGAACTCGTGCATAGGAGGCACTTTCCAAAGCCACGCGCTCGTACCCATGCCTTTGTCTGCACTGCTGATGTTTGTGCAGATGGAGTATCGGTGACAGTTTGCGCTGGGCCGGCTTGCTATTGGGGAGGAGATCGAACAGTCACGCCTCTAGCGGTGCGCTTCAGCTGTGGGGACAACAAACCGTATTTTCTTGTTTGTTTTTGATCCGAGAAATCGAAGATGACGATTCGAAGGCCACTCCTCGTGCGACCAAAGCACTGGTCAGAGCGAAGCGCCCGTGCCCAGACCGTGCTCGGCCAGGTTCAATTTCTTTGTTATGCTGTGTTGGTAAACACCGGGCTGTGGGGACAACAAGCTCGATAAAGCGCCCCCTATAGTTCGATCTCCTGCCCAATACTTCGTTTCACCTTATGTGGGAGCGAAGGCAAAGCTGGAAGCGCGAGCGCGAAAGTTCCGTGCGTTCAGACTTTGCTCGAGCGCGCGAGCTGTGGAGAAACGCAAAAAGCGCTGGTCTCGCGCTTCTAGCTTTGGCTTCCAGAAACGAGCTTGTGGCCGGTGCCATTGTGAGCGTTCGTGTGTATGGCGCGTGCTTTGCTCGCTTTCCGAAGCGACGAACACGCACGTGCTGGGCTGTGAAGATCGCACGCTGGACTGTGATTTTGTAAACATTGGAAAGGTTTATAGAACAGCGTCTAAGCTCAGACTGGCTGAAAGAAAACAGTGCAAAGGGTGAAACGCGCAAGAGTCTTGAGACGCGGAGTCCAGCTCGGCTCGCGCGCTGGCTTTGGCCAGTGCTTTCTTTCCCCGTCTCAGCTGAGACGATAGCAAGTTGGCCCTGGTTTGGAGCGCACGTTCGTTTATTCTACACTTAAATATTGGTGTGACGAAAACCTCACATGCGCAAAGTTTTCAGTCACCGAGAGCTAAACCTTTTCACTCTAGCGACGCTAAAACGGCTTAAATTAGTCGTGTCACATATTTAGAGCACACGACCAGTGCTAGGGGCCCCGAGATGCTCGCCTATTCAAACCAATGCATGGCCAAACTCTCTCAATAAACGGCTCTGCTTTTTCTGTCCTTTGTAAAAATAGCAAGAGTGCGCGTGCATGGCTTTGATAGGCGCTGCAGATGCGCGAGTGCGGAAATTCCAAAAACTCCTTTTGTGACGACACGCTCCGGGAAGAAAGGCCTTCTGCGGTACTTTGAAAAACATTTCCAACAGCCTCCAAGCACCAAATGATAAAATAATTTCCATATTCGAGATCCTGGAGGTCAAATAAAGACGATTTTAAGTGTGTTTCCTGAAATACAAAACCGCCTCAGCGGAGTAGCGGAACAATGAATATAACGAAAGAATGTTCGTCTCGCGCTCATTATTGTGTGCACTCGCAAAACATTTCGAGTGCAAACTGCTCTGCTATGACAGATGCTCGGTATTGGCGACGTGAGCGATCGAAAGCGTCGCTGTGGTCGGCCCACCACAATTGGTCGAATGCTGACTATGACGTCAGCAAAGGATGTCTCAACGACGGAAATAAGAGGAATGTAAGAACTTCAATTTTGACGGTGTTGGCAGGGTTACTTTAAGAGCGCTATGATTTCAGGCTCCCACCATGCCCATTACAAACACCATCGAACTTGTTGTTCACAAGGCAATGACGTCACGAAAGGTAACCGAACGAGGGCGCCACCGAAACATCTCGCCGCTAATACTACTCCAAATGTCACGTCGCTTTAGTGGTAAAAAAGGTAGACGTTTTTCTGTCAGTCAGCATAACCACTAGGGCCGGTCACCGCTCGCCCTTCTGACTGACTAAATAAAAAGGAAACTGAAGTCTATCCGTAATGAGTCCTTTAACAGGAAAATCTGACATTTCCTTATTTATTCATTATTTACTCAGAATTATGGCAACAGTAGACCTGCAGAGATGCATATTGCAAGAGTGCACTGTACACAAGGCCATATAAAGAATGTTTTAACAACGATCACAATAACAATAACCTTATTTATTCCGTCCGTTTAATATCAAACAAGGCTTTGTATCCAAGAAGAAAACATAACACGAATTAAGTTAGTTCGTTCGGTCGTCGAATGTGCACACACATACAAAAAAATTACAGCCTTAGATTACCAGCCTCGGGGAAGACCCCCAGAGCCCGTTTCATGGAAGGCCTGGTTGGAAGGGACTCCCCAGACCCACCTGTAGATGTGACATGGGTGGCTTCCGACGTTGACCGTCTGCGAAGCGCCACTGTCCAGGTTGGTCCCGTGCAGCGCGATGCTCGTGCCGCCCGCCCTGGGCCCATAGCTCGGGGATATGCCGCTGAACGTGGACATCTGCAGGCACGAAACGTATGCGGCGTCAGTTAAGGAAAGCGAACGCAAACAATAGAACATGCGGCGCCGAACGTTTCAGTTCACCCAAGTGAAACGCTAACAGGTGTATTCTGGAAATTTGCAAACAAGAAAACAACGTCCGCCTCTTGGTAGCAGATGCAATTCGTCTTCAACGTACCCACGGACTCCGCCAGCTGCCATTTTCCAAAAACTCTCACACATTATCCAAATAGCTCTCCTTCGTTTCCCTCCGACCGCACCTAGCCGACATTGCCATCCGATGTAGCTAGTTAAGCAATGCCAAAATTTCATTGTCGCTCCGTTCGTCGTATTTGTGTGTTTCACCGACTGAATCAATCATGCGGAGAAAAGAACGCAGGATGGCGGCACATTCTCTGTGTGCGATTGGGTAGTCGCGTGACAACAGACGCACAAAGGCCACGAGTGCCGTGAAGGTGCACGTTTTTGACGCAGCTTGGTCTGATTCCATCGGATCGTACTCGAACTTTGCGTAAAACCAAGTATAGTGCAACATTCGAGCTAAGACTTTTTGGCGATGCGGGGTGGTTGATTTCTGAGGTGCTGTGACCTCCCTGTTTGAATTTCTGGGCCAACAGGCTGTACAACACTCTAGCGTTCCGTAGGGGTTAACGCGTAGACGGAGTGCTCCAGTTGAGCACCACCCACCTGGTACTCGAATCCCGTGGCAGCCACTTTCTTGTCGATGACGTCGAAGGACTTCCCCGGGACCCAGTGAGTGTCGTTCACGGCCACCACAATGTCCACCAAGGTGTCGCTCTGGCCGGCCGGCGTCTTGCACTGCACACTGCGCGAGCGGCCACGTCAAACTTTCGTCACAAGCTGTTTTGTATTAAACGCGCTGCTGAAACTATTGCAGGTAGAAAGTGAGGGAGGGCAGAAGACGAGAGTGCACGCTCTCATCTTAAAGGGTAACTGCAAAGAAAAACAGTGTATTTTTAAACAGCCTAATTGGGACAAGCATGTCACAAAACAATTTTTCCGCCAAAATCAAAATTTTTTACAGCAATATTTATTGCACTAGACCGATTTTAGTTTGCGGCTATTTCGTCCGTTTTAAATCCCACGCCACAAAGTTTGTATTATACGTCACGTAGTGGCTGCTATACGTCACTGAGTGACGTATAACAGCCACTCCGTGCGAGTTGAAAGAGCGGGAGTTTCAAAAGTGGAGAAGTTGTGACTCCAACTAAATTACGTCCTGTGCCGTAAATATTGCTAGAAAAAATTTGTTTTTTTGCGGAAGATTTGTTTTGTGACATGCTTTCCCCAATAGACCGATGTCACCAAGCGAACTGCGCAGGCGCGCGCATTCCGGAAGTGGTGCCGGCGCCATGCTACCTGTAGTCATCGCTTTCCGGCTTCCCGGCTACATAGGGCTGCGCGTACATCGTAGATTATCGTTTGGAACGCCCCGGTATCAGCTTGGATTCTCCTGCATATCTGTACTTGATAAACTTGTGTTTGTTGTGATGTCTTAATTTTTCAAGAAGCGCAGAAAAGCAGTTTCAGTCGTCTTATCGCTGTGTCGTCTTCTTCGGCGTCGTCTGCTTCTTCGTCTTTGTGAACGCGTGAGCACACTGCCGTTCACGCAGTAGTCCCACTGCGGCCGCAGGAAAAAAACAACGACGCCACTACTTGAGCTTTCCGGCTGCTCGGATGTCTAAATTAACTTGGAAACTGAACATCTAGTTGAATGGCAAAGAACAAGAAAAATCGAGGGACCATCGGCTTTGAGTAGCACCGTGGAAAAGCGTCAAATGTGTTGGTGAAAAACTGAGCTTGGTAGTGTTCAGTCTTGTGCATAACGTTTAATCAACAATAAAGTAAGAGGAGCTAAATAGACCTTCACGGTGAGCGATAGTTTTCTAAAAGTTGTCTCATTCTGGTTGACAGCCTGTGCGACAGGGTTCATATAAACTGCGGAGAGAAGCCTGCACACACAGAGAAGAAATCATCTAGAGAAAGGCCATGCCTGATGCGCCGTAACAATTGTCATCTCTCAAAAAGAAGCAACCATGCAAGGTACCTGAAAACTTGGGGTGGAGATGATTTTTCGTGTACAGTTTCTATTCAGTTTCGTTTTGTTTGCGCAAGCTCCGAACGCTAAGAGTCGCCCGACATTGGAAGCTTTTTTCTGGATCAGTAGCGCCAGCCTAATAGACCACCACAAAATAGGTTAGGCTCGTTTGTTACGTTTCTGCCGGTAAGTGTTGCACTTCTAAATTCCATTCTGTGGTATGTTTTTATGTTTTGTGTGAAAAAAAAAAATGAAAACCGCTTCCGAAAAAAGTTGTTTTATTTCAAGTGATGCATATCAAGAATCGCTGCTTTTTTTGGTTTTTTTTTAGTGATTGTCCTGATCTTTTGAAGCACAGTTGTGCTTAAAACATGTCGTCACATTAACAGTTATAACCACCAATATTCATTGAGCAAAAAGTGTATTCAAAACGGCCTCACCAAACGTAGTGGAGATAGGCCAACGGATAGACCGCTACGAAGCGAATGCTCAGAGATATTCCAACGTACGGAACACTTCGGCACGCTGTGTGTCTCGTGCCCGGTAATCTTACACTTTTTTAGCTGACGCGCAATAGGTGGATATAAATTATGAAGCAAATCGTGAAATAAATGAAACAACGCTATTTTTCCTGCCGCTCTCTCCGGCTCTGTTTGTTTACCTTTCTTTGCCGTGCTGCTTTCTTTCGGGAAGACTTAATATCCGAGGCCTTTTTGCCTGGTGCTTTTATTGTAGCACCGTGGCATACAACGGGTGAAGCCACCCATTGAAAACCATGAGTAAACACCCGGCTAAACGTCTCGTGCAACCCGAAAATTTCCAAACTCCGGGCGGGCGTACAATGCGCATTGACGCGGCCGGAAAACTGGGGAGAACTACAGGTACCAGCATGCACCGCGGCAGCGGTGGCGTCGCGCAGTTCCTGGTGAGATCGGTCTCTTAAAGGGATTGTCCGGTGAAAACCGGAAGTTCTTAAGATTTCGTGATGGTTACCTGGTGGGAGCCTAATGATTAACATAGGCCATTTTTATTTCATTAACCGACACCCCAATTTAGTGTAATCAACGACGGATAATTGAACGAAACTCCATGCCGAATTTCGCAAGTATCAACGGCTGCACTCCCATGCCTGACGTGACGTCACACCAGTCTTGCAATTGTCATATCCTATGCCTCATTCCTCCGTGGGAACACAGTGCTCCCGATGCACCGCAGCATTCCATATTACTCGCCACTGTAAATGTCGCGGAGAAGTGTGGAGCGTGACAACCGCACAACGAAAATACCCTTTCATTCTAAAAAAAACAAAAAAAAAAAACAAATCTAGCGCAGCAGCGAGGGTGAACCACGTCGTACCGCTCACGTGGAGGACAAAATTCGAAGTGCACTTCAGTTCGGCGCGTTCTTTGCCTGATGTTACCTCAGAAACTCCGCTTCCCTGAAGGCGGAAGAGGAAAACGCCGTTTATGCACGCTTGGGTTAAAAATACAATTACTCCTCCAGTGAAGCACACAAAATTCAGATTTATCGTGGAAGATGCTCCTACAGCCATTGACAATGAGGTCTAAATGTTTTCATGAATACGAAATTTGACCGGATAATCCCTTTAAGGCCGGTTCAGACACTTGCGTTTGAGTGCGTTTGACTGCGTTGCGGCGAGAACCGAAAGCGAGTCACCGGCACATCTGTGCTTCGTATGAAGCGTGGAATCCAATTCAAGGAATCTTCTTGGCACGCAATATAAGCAGCAGGGATGTCCTGGTGTCTCGCTGCCGCAACGCAGTCAAACGCAGTCAAACGCAACTGTGTGAACCGGGCTTTAGGCTGTTTAAAAAAAACGCTTTTTTTTCTTTGCAGTTACCCTTTAAAGATTATGTCTAGGACTTCGTCCAGCACAACGTCGAGGACCTCTAGGACGACGTCAACGACGCCGTCTATGACGACGTCAAGGACCTCTAGGACGACGTCAAAGACGCCGTCTATGACGACGTCGAGGACCTCAAGGACGACGTCAAAGACGCCGTCTATGACGACGTCGAGGATTACGTCCCAGAGGACGACGTCAAGAACGTCTAGGACTACTTCAAGGACAACCTCTAGGATGACCTCAAAAACGACCTCTTGGACAACCTTTAGGACGACGTCAAGGACGAAGTCAGGACGCTAGGTCACGTCAGCTTCAGCTACCGGCGGTTACGAGCTTACGCGACCGCCGCTTACGTGAACGGAGCTTACTCAACCGGTGCTTACGTGACCTTGATTACTCAGCCTTGCACTTCTGCCATGGGCATTTCGTCAGCTTGATTACGCAACCATGCACTTCAGCGACGGGCGGCACGTAAACTTGCCATTTTGTTAGACCACCTGAGACTGGGTGGAAAGAAACACGACGACGTCTCAAACACAGCTAACCACTTTATTCAGTGCCCCCTCCTTTTATACATCCTGAACCCAAAATCGTCATCATAAAAAACGCTCCAAACAATGGCACCAAGGGGACAACACGCCTTGACTTTGCAGCCACGCTTGTTTAAAAAAAAAAAAACACGTCAGAATTACTTTGGACTAACAAAAGTTTCACACACAACAAAACATCGGCCGAAGTTAACATTCTTTGACACCGCAGCCACTCTTTACAAAGAAACGAACAAACCAACAACACGGAACCGACTGCAGTTCGAACCCATCAACCTGTTCCACCTTTTCTTCTTTCTTTTTCCCTTTCTTTTTTTTTTTCCTTTTTATGTACGCATACAAACGAAACAAGATCATGACAAAGGGGGTACCTCTCGCGAAAAACACAAAACCTGTTCAAATCATACTCGCAGAAACGCTTTCGCCCTATCACTAAGAAGCATAGACGCCTGGCTAATGCAATTGCCGACCGATCGAAGATACTTGCTTGTATAATAGGTCTGATACATCGACACCGTCTAATTCTTCCATCAAGTGTTAAACTACTTCTGTATAACACATTATTTGTACCTCATTTGAACTATTGTGATTTGTTATGGGGTACCACTACAAAAACAAATTTACATAGAATATTCTTACTACAAAAGAGAGCGTCAAGACTCGTGTGTGACGTGCCTTATATTTGTCACACTTAGCAGATTTTTGAAAAACTCGGGGTACTTAAAATACACCAACAATACGAATACAGGCTTATCATGAAGTATTAACAAGAATGTCCTGTGATAAATAGCTTCCTGCTAAGCTTGGCATCCCTTGGAAAAAGACAACTTACACATTCTACTCGCCACTCAGATTTCTGGGTGGTTGATACATCGCGGACAGATTACGGCCTTCAGATGATTAGAAATGCACTTCGAACATTACTAAACACTTTCATAAATTCGAATATTGATATAATATCTTCTAGCCCGCGTGAGTTAAGTGACTGTCTACATTTGATATAAATATGTTGTTTATCAATTGTCTTGTTTTAATGCGGAATTTTCTTGAGCATATTTTTTTCATTGTTGATTTTATGTGTAGTTGATGGCCTGTTAGTCATCTTTTTGTTTCACCACAATAGCGTTTTGTGGTTGTTTCTATTTATTTTGCTGTTACTTTTTTCTTGCTTGTATGAAACTTGGCCCCCGCTGTGTACCTGTTGAGGGGGCTGGAGACCCGTCACGCTGCTTTGTCAGCTTTTTTCTCCAGCTCCCACCACATGTGATATGGTGAATAAAGTTATTATAACCTTAAACATGGTTGGCCCTATAAAGCTACCGCTATGAAATTGGCTGCATATTTGGACATTTTGCTAAACGCGATGAAATTCAGTAGCTTTAGAGGAACATCGTTAGTGAAAACAATTAGGAAAACAATATTAAATTGTTAAAATGCCGTACACACATCGAGGATGATGTCAAGAGCGGCGTCTAGGACAACGCCCTAGATTACAGTGTCAAGAACGACGTCTAAGACGGCCTCAAGAACGACATATAGGACGACGTCCTAGAGGCTGATGTCAAAAACGACGTCTATGACGACTTCAAGGACGACGTCTAGGACGACGTCGACGACAACATCAAGAACGCTGTCTACGACGACGTCGAGGATAACGTCCTCGAGGACGACGTCAAGAATGACGTCTACGACGACCTCTTGGACAACGTCGAACAGAACGTCAAGGACGGTGTATAGGACAACGTCGAGGATGACCTTAGGGATGATGTCTCGGACGACGTCTAGGACGACGTCTTGTAGGTCAATGTCAACAACGACGTCTAGGACGACCTCAAGGATTACCTCTAGGACGACGTCGAGAACAACGTCAAGGACGTAAAGTCACGTAAGCTTTGGCTACTGGCACTACTAGTTTACGCGGACGGAGCTTACGCAACCAGCGCAATAACGACCGGCGCTTACGAGCTTACGCGACCGGAACTTACGCGACCGGAGCTTAGATGACCGGAGCTTACGAGACCGGAACTTACGCAACCGGAGCTTACGCGACCAGAGCTTATGTGACCAGAGCTTACGCGACCGGAGTTTATGTGACCAGAGCTTACGCGACCGGAGCTTACGCGACCGGAGCTTACGCGACCGGAGCTTACGCGACCGGAGCTTACGCGACCAGAACTTACGCGACCGGAGCTTATGCGACCGGAGCTTATGTGACCAGAGCTTACGCGACCGGAGCTTACACTTCAGCCACAGGCGTTACATGACCTTGAGCGTGGTTGGGCTTTAAGGCTACCAGTTTAAAACACGTCACAACTTAAACAGACAGCAAACCAAATTCAGAAATTATAGCACATACACCGCGATTGAACCTCTTTATGGCGGTTCTAAGCGACTGCAGTTGTACGAGTTCAGAGGGTGTTAAGCCGAGAAACTTAATGTTCTCTGGGTCCTGAAGCAGATGGCTTAGCAAAATGTCAAATGACAATTTAAAGCTACTAGGAGGTTTATTTTTAAGTTGCTCCCATCAAAATCGACTACGACCGTTACTCGTACTTGTCTGGACTGTTAGTCTTCTGTTCGAAGATGTTTCAGAAGTAACTATTTAGCATTGCTACAAGTTGAGGCCAGTATCACAAGTTTTGACCGAAACAGTTCTTATACCCTAGTTACACGGGCGCTTCGAACTGTCGTTCAGTTCAATCACAGTTATCGGCCCCAACTGTGATTGAACTGAACTGAACTGAGATGGTGCTACACGGCTCTCCAGAACCCAGTTGAAGCTAAAAGGAAACTAGTTCTTATGCCACGTGATCAGTCTAATTGTTAAAGTAATTTACTCGAAGAAACATATTTTATTTATTATAAGAATATCCTACACTATGTTCAATACCTTGTTGCTTGTTAGCGCCGTTTACACCAATACCAAAGCAGATTCAGGGCCAAGTTGTGCATATTTTAAGCTAGGTGGAGCAAGCTACCGCCCGCTACGATGGGTGCACGCATTACTATTTGTCCATTCACACAGCTGGTCCCGCCGCCATCTTCGCTCGTTTGGTGGCTTGCCGGCTAGCCGGGATCGTTTTAGCGGCAGCTCGGACGCCTAAATCTATTCCTTCCCGGATATTTTGCTGCTACGATTCTTTTTAGACGCCTCCCCCTGCATTCCGAAACAGTAAGTGCCTCAGAAACGATGGTTGGCGGCAGCGGTCCCGCGGACAGGCGCCATTTTACCTCAGTTGGGAAAGTCCGTTCAGTTTGGTTCAGTTGAACTGAGGTAGGGGAGCTCAGTTGAACTCAACTGTCATTAGCGGCTCGATGACAGTTGGCGACGCCGTGTAACTCCAGCCGATCGCGATTGAGTCAACTGTCGTTGACTCAATGGCAGTTGAAAGCGCCCGTGTAACGAGGGTTTTAGTTTCGAGTTATAATTATGTGTAGGAATAATAGAAAATTCACTCAAGAAAGCTTTAGTAGATGGGGGTCTTTGAAAATTAAAATTTTTTTAATGAAACGGCAAAAACTGCTATCCTAAACGACACTCACAAAATTCCCTGCAGAATCTTTAAAGGCCCACAGTAAGTCATGCAAGTCGTTATGCTCATAAAAAGTAATATTTGCCATCAGCTGTTATGTTGACATACCCTTTCCAGATATAGAAATGTTCCCGGTTCGTGAAGTGCACCAGAAGGCTCATATATAACGTATAGGCTTTTGACTCCTACTTGCATGATTTGCCAATGCCTTCAAATTTCGATGGTCTTTGGAATGCCCACAGGAAATGATAGCATGCACTTCTTCAGTTTTCACGTATGATTATTTCTCCAAGGTGCTCGTTGCTGCCCGATAAAGCCAGTTTCGTGGACAGATTTAAGGCGCTACTCACAAGGTGTAATTCCAGTGGACCAGTGCACAGGGCTTGTTGCCCACGGTGATCTGGATGGAGCTGTCAGGTTTGTGCGCGGGGGAGCCGAAGTTGTCGCCCTCCAGGGTAAGGAGCGTGCCTCCGGAGCTGGGACCCTTGGTCGGCGACACCTGCGGAGACAAATACGGCGTTTTGAGAACCTTCATCTGGACTATCGATTCACTGAGGCATCAAGAATTTCGATCAACTTCAGGAGTAGCCTTTTGTATACATAGCTCATTCAACGCTACCAAACAGTTTTCCTTTTTTTTACAACCGCCATGAAGCCCCCGCTGGCTCACCATTCCCCAAAAAAACATTTAAAAGAAAAAAATTGAAACAAAAAAAACTTTCAGCCTTTCCACTCTGATGAAGAAGGAAGACCAGCAAAGCTGTACTACACTGGGACGACATCAAGGACGACTTCTTGGACGAGCTCAAGGATGACGCCTAGAGGACAACGTCTAGGGCGACTTCAAGGATGAAGTCTCGGACAACCTCAAGGACGACTTCAAGGACGACCTTGAGAACGATGTCTAGAGGACGACCTCAAAAATAATGCCTAGGAAAACCTCAGAGACTATGTCTAGGACGACCTCGGACTACGTATAGGACGACCTCAAGGACGACTTCTAGGACATCCTCGAGAACAACGTCTAGGACGACCTCAAAGACGACTTCTAGGATGACCTCGAGGACGGTGTCTAGGACGACCTCAAGGACTACTTCTAGGACGACCTTGAGGACAACCTCTCGGACGACCTCAAAGACAACCTCAAGGACGACATCTAGGACGACCTCAAGGACGACTTCTAGGACAACCTCGAGGACAACGCCTAGAGGACGTCATCCTCGAAAGCGACTTCTAGGACGACACCTAGAGAAATTCAGCCTATCCACTGTGGTGAAAACTAGAGTGGAGAGGTTGCCATCTATGAGTGATGGCGGCAATCAGACAATCGGCAAGCCGGTTGTCTGGTTGTCACCGTCGCTTATAGATGGCGGTAGCTGTCCAGAGTTTTGTGTCGACATTCATTTGGTGACGGACACGAAGCTGGGAAAACAAGCCCTTAACAGCTCCGCTGTAAAAATCGCGAAGGATTATTTATACGAATAAGGACATAATTCGCTCAAGCTGGATCGCTCTGCCAGCACTGTAGCGTGCCACTCGCCTTTTTCAGGAGGATGGGACAGCGTTGCAGGTCGAATGCTGTACTGGGAGTGCACTCGCCAAAGTGGGCACACTGAGAGCCGCACCAGCCGCACACCAGCGGGTCTCGGGTGCTGCGCATGCAGACCGAGCAGCTCTCATAGATAGAACACGAGCCCACCGGAAAACGCACCACCTGAAAGAAGAGCGCCACTCGGTTTAAAAATCGTTTGTGATGACGAACTTCGCGAAACAAATCCTTCCTACACCATTTTGGCCGCAGATTCAGGGCGCATTTATTGAAGACAGGTCACCAAAGTTTCCCGTAAATATCCAGTTGTATGATGTACTTATTTGCGGTGTAATGTACATGTATCTTAGTGATACAACATGCAGAGTCCATATCTGTGTATGTTTCTTTTCTTGTGGCTATAAGTGACTGCAACAAAGAACAACATTTGCGGAAATTTCTAGCAATTTCGGTGGCCGAAAAAGCGCTAAGAGCAGTCATTCATAGATTATTTTTGATACCGTGGCGTCGGTATCGAATGGCTCGCGAGGAAGCACGCTTTTGGAGCCTGAACCCGAAGCCGTACCCGTTTCAAACTAAAGGCCCGTTCACACTCTTGCGATCTCTTAAACCTGGGCTGCTTAAAACTTCTTAAACCAGAGGACACACTGGCGCCATCTATTGGGTAAAAGTGTAAACTCGGCGGTCCGGCATATTTTTTTATTTCTCTCGCGCATTATCCTTTCTTTCTTGGCTCAAAAAACTTTTGTCAATGTTATAAACGAGCCTTTCTATGGGTATTACGCACATTTGACCTCGGAAATCCCGAAAAACCTTCGCTCTTGTGAAATGCAGTTCCAGGGTCACCGCGTAGATGGCGCCACAATGCCAGTGTGTCCTCTGGTATAAGAAGTTTTAAGGAACCCAGGTTTAAGAGGTCGCAAGAGTGTGAACGGGCCTTTAGGCCGGCTGTGCTCCGTGTTTGAAACGGGGTAAGTCATTTATATATATATATATATACAGGGTGTTTCAGAGAACGCAGGCCAAATCGCTTCTGTGAAAACTACTCATCGCAACGAAAAAACGCTTGTGGCGTTTTGATCCTGGGCCAGGGGCCCACTTAGGAAAATTATTAAAGTCCGGGATAATTAAGTTGTTAATTATTTGTGCGTAATTAACTTTTTTTAATATCGTGTTTAAAGGCATGGTTTCAATCAGAAAATTGCTCAGCATCATCGAAAAACTCTAAATCAACAAATTGCAGAACGATAGAAGGCACGCGAGGCATTTTACGGCTTTCTAAAAAACCGCACAAATTCGACCGGTTTTTAAGTTTCGTTTTGCTATCGGAGCGCATCTCGGCCCCGGCAGCACCGCGCCCCGTGGTGAGATAGTGCAACCAGCCTCTGCTGCGTCGCGCGATGACAGCGCAGCAGAGGTTGGTTGCACTATCTCTCCACGGGGCGCAGTGCCGCCGGGGCCGAGATGCGCTCCGATAGCAAACCGAAACTTAAAAACCGGTCAAATTCGTGCGGTTTTTCAGAAAGCCGTAAAATGCTTCGCGTGCCTTCTATCGTTCTGCAATTTGTTGATTTGGTGTTTTTCGATGATGCTGAGCAATTTTCTAATTTACACCATGCCCTTAAACACCATATTAACAAAGTTAATTACGCAAAAATAATTAACAACTTAATTATCCCGGACATTAATAATTTTCCTAAATGGGTCCCTGGACCAGGACCAAAACGCCACAAGCCTTTTTTCGTTGCGATGAGTAGTTTTCGCAGGAGCGATTTGGCCTGAGTTCACTGAAACACCCTGTATATGTATATATATATATATGTAGTGTGTATATATATATATATATATATGTATATATATATATATGTATAGTGTGTGTGTGTGTGTGTGTGTGTGTGTGTGTGTGTGTGTGTGTGTGTGTTGGGGGAATTTCTCAAATGAAGGAGGGCGCAAACCGCATGTTCCCCAGATTTTTTTGTTCTTGAGATACGAAGCGTAGAAGCCGAAGTGGCAGAAACTAGTGTTTTTGCCTGCCGTCGCAGGTCGCGTGTTTGACACCCTCTGCTGGCGCTAGTGTTTTCCCTACACCCTTTTTAACTTTTTTTACCTCAATTAATAGGTGCTATAAAGATACCTTGACGTATTCAAATACTTTCATAAATTTAATTGTTTTCTAGAAAAAATTTCAAACTCGTCACTCCGGTCGCTTTTTGGTCAAATTTGACAGGTCCTTACTTTGTCTCTACTTGAGGTAAATTTTTTTCTTTGGCTCTACAGAAAGCCCAAAGCAAGCCCATTATAGATATAATAATATCATTATGATCTGTTGAGTAGCCGCTCCGCTACCTTCACGTAAACCTTGTAAGAAATAACAAATGTTTAAAGTTTGAGGTCGATTTTCTAAAAAAAAAAACATTTTTGTAAATTTTTATTTTGTAAATTATTTTAGATATATTAGTCAACTACAAGAAAAAACAATCTAGAAATGTAATATTTTGGTTGTATGTCTTATATTTAAGCCGCAATCACGTAAAATGTGTGAACATTTGTTATTTTTCACAACGTTTACGTGAAGGTAGCGGAGCGGCTACTCAGCAGATCATAATGATATTACTATATCTATACTAGGCATGCTTAGGGCTTTCTATAGAGCTAACGAAATAAAATGTACCTTAAAGGGGCCCTGCAATCATATTTAAGCGTCTACCTTTTTTGCGGTTTCCACGTCTCTTGAAGTTCGGGCAAGCCAGCGGGCACGGAGAGAGTAACTAAATATCAGTGCGTCATATTTTAACCGGACGACGCGGAAACCTCCTCCACCGACGAGGGCGACCCGCGGTACCGAAAGCGCACAAAATGTGACGTCTTTGGTCCTGGGCTTACTACTGGTCAGAGCCTCTAAAAGCTTCTTTTTAGTCGAACTACAAAATATAAGTTGCGCGAACCGTTTCAATTATTTATAAAAGTAGTTTTTGTTCAGTATTTTAGATCAGAAAAGAAACGAATGCAGTTTATAAAGTACGGAAACGAGAAATGACCTGTCGACATACCCGCCACCGAGCGGTGGAAAAGGCGGCGCACACTAGAAAGCAGTAGTGGGATCACGCGCCGACACGGAAAGGTCCCGGATGTACGCGGCGGCGCTGCGGTCGTATGGACAGGATGATCCGACCAGCTCCGAGCGTTCCGAAGGCCTTCGGCGAGAAGCTTTGTCTTGGGGTTTGGCCGTTTCGCGGTATGGCAGCGTGAAGTGGCTCCCATTCTGAGCTGATCTTTACCCCGTGTTTGCTGTCGTTTGTGGCCAATGAAGTGTCATGCCGAATTTGTGTTTAATCGCGCAGCAAATGCAATGAGAGCCGCCCCGGCTGCCCGCTGCATACAGCCTATCCAAAGCATGCTTTAGTGGCGCCCTCTCGCGCCGTCGACACGGAGTGCGGCGGCCGTGAGCGCACGCGATGAGCCCACTACCCCTCCTCTAGTTCACGGCCACTCAAGCAACCAAGGACGTCATGAGGGAGGTTATTTTTTGCTTGTTTTTGTAATTTTAATTTGCCTATAACTTTTAAAATAAAGCGAATTTCGAGAAAAGAAAAGTTTTACTAAGTTACTACGTTCAGTGCGCTCAGGTTTGGTGCAAAATAAAAACCAGTAAAAAAAGTCCTTGCAGGGCCCCTTTAAGTACAGACAAAGTAATGACCTGTCAAATATGACCAAAAGCAACCTGAGTGACGAGTTTGACAATTTGTTTAGAGCACAATCAAATTATTATAAATAATTGAATACACCAAGGTATCTTTATTGTACCTATTAAATTAGGGGGGAAAGTTAAAAAGGTGTAGGGAAAACACTAGCGCCAGCAGAGGGTGTCAAACACGTGACCTGCGACGGCAGGCAAAAACACTAGTTTCTGCCACTGCGGCTTCTATGCATTGTAACTCGAGAACAAGAAGTCTGGGGAACATGCGGTTTGCGCCCGCCTTCATTTAAGAAATGCCCCCAAAAAAAAAAATTTTTTCGCGAAAATTAAAAATTAGACTCTTTCAGCCTGCCCGATATGGTAGGTTTCAACTCAAATCGGAAAGGCTAAAAGGGTCTCATTTTTAATTTTCACGAAAAAAATGTATGTTTTGGGGGCATTTCTCAAATGAAAGAGGGCGCAAACCGCATGTTCTCCAGATTTTTAGTTCTCGAGTTACGAAGCGTAGAAGCCGCAGTGGCAGAAACTAGTGTTTTTGCCTGCCGTCGCAGGTCGCGTGTTTGACACCCTCTGCTGGCGCTAGTCTTTTTTATACACCCCTTTAACTTTTTATCCTCATTTAATAGGTACTATAAAGATACCTTGACGTATTATTATATTTCTAATAATTTGATTGTTTTCTAAAAAAAAGTCAAACTCGTCACTAAGGTCGATTTTTGGTCAACTTTGACAGGTCATTACTTTGTCTGTACTTAAGGTACATTTTATTTCTTTAGCTCTATAGAAAGCCCTAAGCATGCCCAGTATAGATATAGTAACATCATTATGATCTGCTGAGTAGCCGCTCCGCTACCTTCACGTAAGAGTTGTGAAAAATAACAGGTGTTCACACATTTCACGTGATTGCGGCTCAAATTGAAGACATCCAACCAAAATATTACATTTCTAGATTGTTTTTTATTGTAGTCGACTAATATATCTAAAAGAAAGTAAAAAAATAATAATTTACAAAAATGGGGTTTTTGAGAAAATCGACCTCAAACTTTAAACATTTGTTATTTCTTACAAGGTTTATGTGAGGGTAGCGGAGCGGCTACTCAACAGATCATAATGATATTATTTTATCTATAATGGGCTTGCTTTGGGCTTTCTGTAGAGCCAAAGAAAAAAATTTTACCTCAAGTAGAGACAAAGTAATGACCTGTCAAATTTGACCAAAAAGCGACCGGAGTGACGAGTTTGACATTTTGTTCTAGAAAACAATTAAATTTATAAAAATATTTGAATACGTCAAGGTATCTTTATAGTACCTATTAATTGAGGTAAAAAAGTTAAAAGGGTGTAGAAAAAACACTAGCGCCAGCAGAGGGTGTCAAACACGCGACCTGCGACGGCAGGCAAAAACACTAGTTTCTGCCACTGCGGCTTCTACGCTTCGTAACTCGAGAACAAAAAATCCGGGGAACATGCGGTTTGCGCCCTCCTTCATTTGAGAAATGCCCCCAAAACATATATTTTTTTCGGGAAAATTAAAAATTAGACCCTTTTAGCCTGCCCGATTTGAGATGAAACTACCCATATATATATATATATATATATATATATATATATATATATATATATATATATATATATATATATATATATATATATATATATATATATATATATATATATATATATATATATATATATATGTGGTAAAATCCCAAAAGGACGCCCACCCAAAATGAAGAGATAAATGGTGAAAAACATGGGGTGGGCTATTTTTGGGGATGCCACAGCAAAACTTTATCAGAAATCAATGATAAGCACCAGGGCACCCGCTACAAACCACGTGACGCGGGAACTTATACGCAGTTCGCGGACACGGCAAATTCGCGTTTCACGATGCGATAAACACGCGGGAATTTGCTACAAACTCCTCTGTCACGAGAAAGGATACCGAAAAACGCAGCAGATTCAAGTTTCATGGCGCAAGAAAGACGCCGGAACCCGCTACAATCTTGCCTGTCACGGAAACCGATATAGCGCGTGCAGAGTGCGGACAAAAACAGGAATACGCTACGAACTCGCATGTCACAGAAACAAATACCGCAGATCGCGGACGCAACGGAATCGCATTTTACGATGCAATATACACGCGGGAACAACTCGCGCGTGTTACTTACAACTAAAAATCGATATCGCGCGCGCAGATCGCGGACAAAAACACGGGAATCCGCTACGAACTCGCGGGGACGGATACCGCAACCCGCGAACGCAGCAGATTCGCATTTCACGATGCAATATACACGCGAGAACTACTCGCGTGTTACGCCAGCCGAAATTGCGCGAAGATAGCAGACAAAAGGGAGTTTTCGTAGACCGTTTTCGCCGTCCCGCAACGCCCTCCGCAGCCCGCTACGATACCCGGAACTCTACAGTCAAGGCCATGGGCGCGCAGGCGCAGTAGCGGCTTCTTCGTTGCGGAGGGCTTAGCGGAGAAGGAAACGCGGTCTACGAAAACTCCCTAAAAACGCGGGAACCCGCTATGAACTCGCTTCTCGGACACACCGGTACCGCCAATCGCGCCGTTGATGCGCGATTCCCGTCGGACATCGCTTGACGTCCAACGGAAATCGAGGGGTGGGCGATGTTTTGGCATTTTTATGTTACAGATATTTAGCCAGAAAAATGGGGTGGGCGAACTCTCGGGGGAGGGCGCCCTTACGGGATTTTACGGTATATATATATATATATGTGGAGTTGTTCTTTTGTTCTTTACAGATTTGTTTGAAAAGCCATGAAAGCTATACTTATGCGGTTTGTGCGAGTGAGTTATACGGCCAGGGAGACACTATGTGTCGTGTCTTGACGGGGCAACAGACACAGTAGACCGGAGGACCATGGCCCGAGGTTTATTCCATGGAGCGTGGAACTAGAACGAACCTCTCGTGCTATCAAACTGGCACGACGATAAAGAAGAAGAGCGAAGGAACTAAAGCGCCGCCACTATAGTCCCAGTAGCACGCGCTTGGCGGTAACTACACAACACTATGTGGGTGGCTAATCTTTTCGATAAGTCGGCTAACTAATTAAAATTCGTTAATTGACTTTTTAATTAGTGAAGATAGACAAATGGTTCCAATTAGAAACTTTCTGAGCTTTATCAAAAACCACTAAATCAACTCTTTTTAGAACGGTTTGAAGTTCGTGGGATACTCGGGGTTGCGCCAAAGTTACCACTCGTGAACCAGGCGCAAAGGTTGGAACGCGATAATGATCTAATCATCCTCGTTCCGCCACTGCTACCTTTGCACCTGCTTCACGAGTGGGAACTTTGGCGCGCCCCCGAGTTTCCCACGAGCTTCAAGCCGTTCTAAAAAAAGCTGGTTTAGTGGTTTTTGATAAAGCTCAGTAAGTTTCTAATTGTAACCATGTGTCTATTTTCACTAATTAAAAAGTTAATTAACGAATTTTAATTAGTTAGCCGACTTATCGCAAAGATTAGACACCCACATATTGTCTCCCTGGCCGCCGTATAACTCACTCGCACAAACGCTTTCATATGGCTCTTTTTAAACAAATCTGTAAAAAATAAAACAAAAACGCTATATATATTATACATATACATCTATCAAGAGATATTATTATCTACAAGCATAAACTCGAGACAAATATATTTTTTTAGCGTGCATTTTTTTTTTGCGCAAAAATAGATTACGCATTGTTGAACATTAATTCTTCACAAAAAGTAACGCTAGCGGCCCGAACCAGATGTCAAAGTTTCAGAACTAACAGTTAACTTATTAATAATTTTAAGATATTTTATTTTTAAATTTTCAATGGGAAAATGGCAACCGACGGAGCCCTCAAATACATGGTGCTGAATGGCAGCAAACCAAGAACGGGCCCCATTTTTCCATAAAGTTTCAAAAAAGAAAAACGCTTATAGCTTCTGAATAAGATAATGGTTAGTTCTGAAACTCTGGCACCTGGTTCGGACTAGGGCGCCTTCATGTGCGCTCATGAAGGCTCCCTAGTTCGGACCGTTAGCGCTACATTTGGACGGAGTCTGAGCGTTGTGCATTGTGTCATCTATTTTTAATGGGGAAAAAAAATAGAGGAAAAACATCCTTCCAAATAATGCTTGGGGGGACCCGCTCTGTGTCAAATAAAACAGCTTAATTCTTCAAGAAAATACAGTTAAAGGAAGATTTGAGGGGAGTGCACGGATATACCTTCTTGCCCGTCAGAAAGTATGCGTAGAATCCCTCCGGATCCACGGCTGTGGACTTCTCGATGGCCGTTCCGATGCCCCCGCTCAGGTCGGTAGAATACAGCAAGGTCGAGGCCGACCCTTCCAGCTTATACTGAAAACAAACCGCAAAGCACATCTCACGAATCGAGCATCCGTTCATCTTCGATGCAGCACGGCCCAAGCATTAAACCACCTATAAAACACCGAGCAAGCACCCACGCAAAATTTGAAAATTATAATCATCAATCAATCGATATTGGATGCCCAGGAACAACCATGCGATCTTGATCCTGGCAAATAATATTAATAATAACATTATTATTATTATTATATTATTATTATTATTATTATTATTATTATTATTATTATTATTATTATTATTATTATTATTTTATTTGTATGCGTATATATCAAGAGAGAGAGAGAGAGAGAGATAAACCGGTCTAAAGTCAATAAAGGCTTGTAGGACAGTACAAAAGACCGAAGCCGTATATTATCACGAATGACAATTGATGACGGCCATTTAGCTCGCTACACTCCCGGTTCTAACAGGTTTGGGCACCGCCGAAGGACGTTGAAGTTGGTTCACGTACCTTGTACAGGAAGCCCTTGTTGTCTCCAATCCAGGCGACGTCGCTCATGTTCTGTTGCAGGGCGGTCACCGACGTGACCAGCCTGTCCTGCAGGTGCACCACCCGGGTTCCGGACAGGGACGTCTTCCCTTCGATGTAGTTGTTCACGCCGGGCGTGCATAAGTCCTCCTTATCCACTGGATCCTGGTCGAAAAATATTGTTCACTGCCGTGCCAGTGCGTAACTCGACGACGAATTCAGCCGTGACCGAGCTGAATATCCATAAAAAACAACGCGTGTCATGGAATTCGGTAAGGCATTTATAAAGGGGCTTTCTGAGAGGGAAGGAAGGGTCCTAGTAAATGATGAAGCTCAAATTACTTACTATTAACTGGAGAAAAGCGAAGTACGCTCAGACATTGAGCATCACGTTCTCATGGTCTCTGCGCTGATAGATCGCATCTTTCAAGTCTCCCCTTTGGATCCTCTCTGTTTTATTTCATTACGTTCATGCGCTTCGTGGTTCGTACTTCGGCATTCGTTCTTTGGCGTTCTTACCGATAAATGTTAGAGTCTCGTTGACTGGGGAGCGATAAGAAGATGCTCGGGACGACTGTAGTGTTGTACCCCTTTCCATCCTTCGCCTTCGTTTTTTTTTTTAATTTTTGGTTTAATTACACGAGGAAAAAAAACTGAACTTACGTAGCGGGTACAGTCCTGGGGTGTGCCGGGCGTGTGGAAGAGATGCGACACCTTGGACGTCGGCTTGGCGGCGTTGCAGTCGTCGACGGCCTTGCGAAAGGCCTCCTCGACGTCGTGCATTCTGAAAGAGCAGACGGCCGAGCCGGCGCTAGCGTCGTTCTCCTGCATCCGGCCCCCGGAGGGCTTGCCGAAGGCCACCAGTAGCAGTCGGTCACCCCCTTGGGACTCTGGCCCGGCGGACGCAGCCTGGGCAATCGGGAACCTGGACTCTCCCCTGCCACAGCGGACGGGCAGCTCGGTGTACGTCAGGAAGGTAGGGTCATCCAGGCAGACCCGCGCTATTCGCGTCTCGAACAGTTCCAAAGCCAGGCCGGCGTTCTGCACCGTGACGAAGTAGGCGAATCCGTCGTGGCTCATGGCGTACACGTAGCGCACCTTGTAGGATTTCTTCAGCGTCCGGTCCACGTTGATGAAGGAGGCCGAGGAATCTTCCGACGAGTGTAGCTTGAAGGAACCGTTTGAGTTCAGGTCGCGTGCCGACACCGAGAATGGGTGGTAGTCGAGCGGGCGGCCGTCGTAGGTAGATGCGGCGAACAGGGTGGCCCCCTGGAAAAATGCCACCGTGCTGACACGAGAGGCAACGTAGTTGACGTACAATTTTTTATCCATTGTTCTCGAGAGGGTCAGGTTTCTCCGTACATGGTGGAACGAGCAGATGCCCTGCCAGATGGTCCCACAAGCGAGCACAAGGGGATGTGCAGGACCAAGCTGCAGGAGTACTTGGTTGTCATTGTCTGTTAAAGTTCTACCCTGAGCACACTCCAAAGGGTCCGGGGTGCACTGGGGATTATCAGGACGGGGTCCCGTGGACTCCTTGGCCTCCAGATCAAGGTCTGGGGACAGCTTGTAGAGGGCGTTGCGGCCGCCCACCACGACCACGCCGCCGTCGATGCCAAGGTAAATGACGTTCTGCAGCGGTCCGTCCTCCACCTGGAACTCGACGATGTCGGCGGCGGAGTGAACGCCCGCCAGGAGGACCAAGGTCGCTAACCAAGTCGTGCATCGCTGCGTCCCGTCCATGGCTGTCAGGCAGTCACATTGATGTCCATCGTCATAACTGCATGATGTCACCGGCAGGTCGCCTCATCATCTGCACCCTGTAAAAATATGTTCAACCAAGACGTAAGAGATAGAGGGTAATGGGCCAATCCCAGGTTGGACCTGGGGTAGGTCGTATAGTGTCGCGAAAATAACCGCTTGACCATGTGCATGGCTAGAACTCATCAAACTCAAAAGTCTGTGTACTTGAAACAATTACCGATTTTCATCACGTGTTTTTTAAACCTACTTTCAGGGCTTCATAGTTATACTTCGTCTCACCTTAGCATGGAAAAATTGTGCTGTGTGTATGTTTCTACAGCCTAGAACTTGGTATGCCTCAACGGGCGACGAGTCTCCTAGCTGTAGATGAGAAATTTAAGCAGTGCAGTACAACCGCTAGCCTGTCTGTCTATGCTGAAAAAGCGGTGGGAGGAGCCAAATCTCCATCGCCAACAAACTACATCGAAAAAGAACTGCACCGTGACGTGGCCGGTGACGTCGCCGAACTGTGGCGACTGAGTTGAAACTGCATCGTTTTTGTTTTCCCTACAGGGAATTTCGGAGAATCGCCGAGTGGGCTAGCGCACACAAGCTCGGAACACGAGGAGCGAAAGCTCGCGCTGCAGAACCAAGGGATCCTGGGTTCAATCCCCGTCCCTGCCCGTTTCGATCTGGATGAGCATCGTACCGGCGTGCGTTCGTGTATCACTACTGCGTGGTGCACGTTAAAGACCCCAGGTAAGCGGTGGTACCGCACTGGCTAAATTGCTCATCTACAGCTGAGACACCAGACGCCCACTGAGGCAGACTAACTTCCGGCTGTATAAACATACACACAACAATTTGCTTGCCACCGTGGTTCAATCCCCGCCCCTGCCCGTTTCGATCTGGATGAGCATCGTACCGCCGTGCGGTCGTGTATCACTACTTCGTGATGCACGTTAAAGACCCCCGGCTAGCAGTCGTACTGCACTGGCTAAATTGCTTATCTACAGTGGGCATACTAACCTCCTGCTGTATAAACAACTAACTACAAATTTTACTTTTTGACTTTATTTGACTGCGTTAGTGCAACTTCTCTCGTGCTGCACTAGAAAGAAAAATTGTCCTTCGGGGGTTAAATTTTCGGTGAAGTAGGAAGCAAAAAAAAAGAAAAGAGAATATTTTCCTCAAGTTGGGTTCATAGTAGAAGGGGAGGAAAAAGAAAATCAGTTGTTAGTCCCACGGTGTGTATGGACTTTTCTTTATGTGTATGTTTATTCTAGTTCAGCTGGCCTTACCTGGAGTAGTTGCTTTAAAATAAAGTGTATATATATCTCTCCCTATACCTGAAGTATGAACGAACTAGCTCAACTTAAGCCTGTTACCGTTGCTTGTTTGGCTTTTCGCTCAGCCAAATCGCTTATATGGGGTGCACTCAAATGAAAACACAATCGTGTTGAATCATGTAAGATTATTTAGAATATTTATCGATCACGCCGCTGAACTTGCATCGCTCGAAGAACTTCCTTTTTGTGAGCGCCTTCTCTGCTTGAGTTTGCTGGAAACACAGCCACTTCAATCCGAGGCAATCGATGATAGCGTTGGTGACATCAACAAGTACGCGACTCACAGAGCACTGGTGAACACGAATGTTTTCGTCGCTCCTGACGGTTCCCTGGAAGCCGCCAGCAGCGCAAAAGCGTAGAGCTGCGAGGACTTGTTCGACCGTCAGCACACGGGGCCCTTCGCGACGCCGCTGGAGCTTTCCGCGAAGCTGGCCGCACAGCCAGCGAGTCACCCCTTTGGTCAGCCGGTATTCGCCCACAAACCTCGCATCGCTGGTCTCGAAAGCATCCCGGCGATCTCTAAAAACTCGATCCGCTGGCAAACCCAACAGTAGAGATGCATATGTTAGGGTAGCCATCTTTTACGATGCAGATCGATCTCTGGCTTCGTCTCGACCCCTCAGTTAACTGCATCGCCAAAGTGCATCGTGACGACATTTTGACGTCACCGCCAACTGCATCATTTTACGAGCATAGCTCGAACTGCATAGGGAAAAACTACATTTCAACGTCATGTCACGTGACCCAAGAGAATAGCCAATCAGTGCCCGATGCAGTTTTCTACATCATTTAGTTTGCGTTCCAGCATAGATAGACTGGGGTCTTTAACGTGCATCACGCAGTAGTGATACACGACCGCATGTCGGTACGATGCCCATCCAGATCAAAATGGGCATGGGTGGGGATTGAGCCCAGGATCCTGGGTTCTGCAGCGCGAGCTTTCACTCCACGCGCTCCGAGCTGGTGTGCGCTAGCCCACTCGGCCACCGATCCCCCTTGGACTAACTTCGAAGGCTGTGCAAGCGCGAGCGGCTGGCCTTGACTGCCTTGACTGGAGCACTCACTGCACGAGCGCTCGTGCAGCAGCCGAGGCTCCATCCAAAACAACTAGCTCGCGCTTTAGCATGCGCAGTTAACAATAGTCCATGCTAAAGTGAGATAGATTGCCAGGCGCCGTGAATATCTGCATCGCTCAAGAAGGCTAATGAGCGAACCTGCCGCCACAACTTTCTGTTGTAGCCTCTAGGTGGCGTCCATTCACTTCGCTGGAGTCGCCAATACCGGCTGGCAGCCTAGAGCAGCAAACCGTATTTTTAGCACCACGAAAAATAAACTAAGCCTCACGGAGAGTCAGACGATTGTAGCTGTACTGATTGGGAAGACGCCAGATTTGCTTAGCTTTGCAGTCAGAAACTCCCTGTCGTTCAAGGCAAGTCATCTCCATATATCCAGACTTGGGAAGTAATCCGTTACAAGTAACGGATTACTTGTAATCTGTTACTTTTTTAAGTAATTTTCTAATTGCCACGTTATTGTTTTTTCAGAAGTAATTTCTCATGTAATTTCGTTACAAAATATTGTTAACGGATTACTTTAATTTCTCGTTACTTTTTCAAAATATAAGCATAATACAGTAACTGGAGAAATACGAGCAGAACATTCAGCAGCGTAAAGAGAGCAAGTTCAACGAAATAGAAAACATCAGAAAGGAAAGAATAGGCGAAAAAAAAAAATTGTATGACCGGTCACTCGAACGACTAGGAAAACGGGCAAGGCATGTACAATTTTTTATACGAAAGACAAAGATCAAGTAAGAGAACGCCGAGTAGGCTCTCCGTCGCCTTCCATCGTGTTTTTTCTTCTTCTCCCGGGCAGGAGAAAGCTCTTCGTGTTTATTTGTTTTTATCTTTTACACCATTTCACCCTTTCCAACATCTGCGACGTCTCCCGCCACCTGCACAGACATCAAACGGGGGTCCGTACTCCCTCGATTCGCAGGTTCTCAACTCGCATAACAGATTATGTAGCCTCGCGCGAGGAAGTCAAATTCTCTTTGTCTTTGATTTGCGCTACTGTATTCTAGCACACTCTTGAGGCACGGCTGAAAAGCTCTTGTGCGCGAGGCTAAGAGCATCGTCTTCGTGGGTACGGACGGTACTTTTTTTGGTTTACTTGTCTGGGCATGGTGGTCGAGTTCACATCTCACTTTAGAGGGGGTGGGGGGTGTACGGACCCGCGACGAGATACGTGGATTTGCAGCATATTTCTCGTCAAGCTTTGGTGTGTTGGCAGTTTGGGGCGGGTCGGAGATCCACTAACGATGACGTAATTCGCCGGCCTTGTCTTCTGAGTGGTATGGGCAGAGTTCATCCCATCCCCGGGCAATCTCCAGGGTCGCTATACCAACAAAGTCAATTATTCTCGCCCTGCTGGAGCGGATAATAACTGCTGGCGATAAACACGTCTCCCGGGGCTCACAAGAACACCGACTCGCGAAAACGCGGCGCTAATTGAGGAAAGTTGAACAAAATTAGCATCCGTGTCAGAGCAAAACTCGTCATCTTCGGATGCGCGCACGGCGGTGTCGAGGACAGAGGGTGTTGTGTCCACGGAACGTTGCTGGTAGGTGGTGTACTGGTAGAGCGACACAGAACGCTGAGGGAGAGGAGGAGACGAGAGGGACGTCGGAACGCCGAGCTCTGATTGGAGCGATTAGTGGGTAGACCGTAGACCTAAAGCTACTTGCCTTTGTCTCCACTGCACTCGTCGAACGCCTTAGAACGCGGAACGCCGGCGTCCGGCGTTTGGATCTCTCATTGGAACGCGTTCGACGAGTGCAGTGGAGACAAATGCATTTGACGAGAGCTCGGCGTTTCGACGTCCCCCTCTTCTCCTCCTCTCCCTCTCGGTGCATAGGCGGCATAGGTCGCTGCTACGTGATTTCAGTGCTTTACCGGGCTTTATAAACTGGATGGGAAAGAGCTGCTATTGCTGTTGGCGCCACCGTCAAGGTTATTCTGTTCCCCGTCAGCATGCCTTCTTATTGGTGACTTCAGCGAAACCGATGCCGCGTAGCGGCAACGCCGAGAAGCTCAGGAGAGGATGTCGTTTCGACTCTGTCGTCTGCTATCACTGCTTGGTTCCCGTAGGCAGCATTGAAACAAACATCGTTCCCAGTAATTATTTTTATGCTTCCGCCGTGCCATTTCTACGCACTGACTAGAAGAAGGTTTCTATCGTCGAAAAATCGCTTTTATTTTATATGTAACGCCAATTTTACGCTGCAGTAAAAGAAATGTATGGTGGTCCGCGTGCTGCCGTTCCGCGTGCCGCCATTTTGCCCGACCAGCGCGACCCCTATAGTTCGCTAGAGTCGCGATATAGGTTTCGTGTTTTTGAAAAATGCCGATAAACCCCAATAATTAACCCCCGAGCCGGTTTTATCAAAAACTGGGAAAATCCAAAACACCCCGAATCAGAGTTGTTCAACAGGGCGTTGCGGGAAGAAATTTCTTATCTACAGCTTCATCTTGAACTGTCCGCAAGGCCGGTTCCTTCTTCAGCAACCCTTTACCTGGCTTCCTTCACTTATCGCTATGAAGGTGTTTTCCAAGTATTCGGGTCCCACGACGTTGGGGAATTCCATGCACGTGTTTTATTTTCTTGAACCCCCGATAAACCCCGATGTTTTGTTCTCCGCCAAGAATTTACACCAAAAAACACGGAATCTGTTGAAAACATAAACCCACGAAAAAAGAAAAACCCAAATTCGAAGAAAAATAGACCCCGAAAACACGAAACCCTACTTATAAACGACATAAATTACCGTATTTTCCGGACTATAGTCCGCACCCGGTGTATAGGCTATAGCCCGCAGGGGCAACTTCAAGGTCAAAAATAAAAGATTTTGCTTAGATAGTCCGCACCCGGTGCATAGTCCGCACTCGGTGCATAGTCCGCACCTGGTGCTTAGTCGACACGAAAATCTTCTCATTCGCGGCACACCTTGACATATGACTGCTTTCGTAGCTCACAAAGAAGCTTGTATTATACATAAATCATAACTTACATGCTCTTTTATTCACAAAATCCGTCTCGTCTCGTCATAATCAACGATATTGAAAAACAAAATTCCTGTATAGTCCGCACGCGTAGATAGTCCGCACAGCCTGAATTTTCAACTTTAAACATGTATAGTCCGCGGACTATAGTCCGGAAAATACGGTAGTCAATTAGTCACATGTCGAAATCGGCGTTGTTCTCGGTTTTACTGCTACATTTTTGTTTGTACTTTGTTCGTAGTTTTTTTTTTGTTTTGTTTTTTTACAAAAAGGGACATTGTATATTGTGTCACAAAAACCGTGCGGTACAGCCAAAGATACAGGAGAGAGGGTGTATCCCGACTTGTTCAAAAGGAGGGAGGCGGGAATCCCAGCCCTTCTCCCCCGTTCCTCCTTTCCCTTCTCTTGAAAAGGTTGGCATACGCTCTCTCCCCTGTAGCTTTGGCAGTACTGCACGGTTTTAGTGGCACGGAGTATTGGCGACGTGAGCGATCGAAAGCGTCGCTGTGGTCGGCCCACCACAATTGGCCAAATGCTGACTATGACGTCAGCAAAGGATTCCTCATCGACGGAAATAGGAGGAATGTAAGAACTTGAATTTTGAGAGTGTTGGCAGTGTTGCTTTGAGAGCGCTATGATTGCAGGCTTCCACCATGCCCATTACAAACACCATCGAACTTGTTGTTCACAAGGTAATGACGTCACGAAAGGTAACCGAACGAGGGCGCCACTGAAACATCTCGCCGCTATTGTGGAGTAGGTCAACGCGCCAGTTTACGCACTCTCATTGGTACGTTTTCGTGGAATCGATTTGCTTGCCCGACAAGCGTAAGAAAATCTGAAGGCCGACAAAGGCCGGCGCATGAATCACTGAAGCTAGTCTACCTAATCACCGGGGCCTCTCTCTCCACCCACAAGCAATCCGCGGCCATGTGACGTCCATGGAAGTCAGAGTGCCGAAACTGGCCTGTTTCCGTACTCCACACGTTTTGCCGAAGTCGCCTCCGGCCTCAATTATTCCTGTAAATGGACCTAGTATACCTACACCATTTAATCGTTATCTATTACATAAAATATATTTACAACGTATCTTAGACAGATATTGGAATTTACGATATTGATACAGTTATGCCTCGTTAAAACTGACGCCTCCGTCCCCCCCCCCCCCCCCCAAATAAAAAAAAATCGTCCATAATGTGAGTTGTTTATATTAACGAGGCCAAAATGCGTGTATTTTACCAGTTTGTCCCCACAAATGCCGTCCATATAGCGGGGTATGCATATTAACGGGGTCCGTATTAACGAGACACGAACGTATTGATATTTCTTTTTTTAGCTCTCGGATTAGATTATACGGAAGCCGCTGGTATAGCATTTGAGGTTCACAAGCAGCCACGGGGAAGTGGCGTTCGCGCTAACTGTGTCGCGGACTGTAGACCTACTTCCCAGCCGAGCACGAGGCGGGCCCATCGCTGCGATAGGCCCTTTACAAAAGTGCGCGCCATCTATATACCAGCTGCTGCGTCAAGTATCCCCAGTCCGCCCATGGCCTCCGAGATGCCGAACGCGCGCTTTGGGATCTCGGAGGCCATGGTCCGCCGTTGTTTGGCCACCTGCTTTTGGGCATGTATTGGACACGAGGGTTGCGTCGGGGTTCGGCGTGAGCTCGGTTCAGCTCGGATCCAATCGCAGGCTTCCTTCACGAGAAATGGCGACCGCCAATCTGTTTTCATGGACGCTTGAAAGGGGTCTATGACGAGTCCCCGACGCAGTCTGCGCAGGGAGCGGTGTTGGCGGTAACGCGTTACTGGGAACGTCATTATTCCGGCAACGCGTTACTTGTTTTAGAGCGCAGCTCTTAGGCGCCCGTTTCCGGCTTGAGCGGCGTCGGCGTAACCGCGCGGTGCATGATGGGTAAATTTCCCCGCTAAATTTAGCGGAAAATTTTCCCCTAAATGGGAGTTGAGCAGGAGAGGAGGAGGGGCATAGCCCCCTCTCCGTACCTTCCCCTCCTCTTCCTCAAGAGCTGTGCTCTAATTCGGCGTTACAGGGCTTTCATTTTTTTTTTTTAATGTGAAACGTTCATTGGCTAGTTGCTCCGGATTTGGTGAAGCCATGGCCTGTGACGTCACATGACTTCAGTTTCCCCGTTAGATTTAGCGAGGAAATTGACGTCACGTGACCTAAACGCCAATTACGTTTCCCCGCGAAATTTTGCGGGGAAATTATCGTCACGTGATTGTACGGCGAATTGCCTAGCAATTTGCCATACAATTTATTTTCGGTAACGGAGTAACGTGCTCATTATGTTTTCAAAACAGTAATGTGTAGCGTACTTACGTTACTTACTTCGAGTAGCGGGTAACATACTTACGTTACTCCTTACATCTTCCCGAGACTTCTAAAGATTTACACCTCAATATGTTCGTGTTTCTAGGTGCCAAGTTCGCGCTCACCCACATACCTTCAAAATCAGAACCGTAAACGCGATAAGGCAATTATGTTAAATTCCTGCTTGGACATTATATATATATATGGCGTTTTTGCATATTTGCATCGTCAAAACGGTAAACCGTTTTAATTCACATTAAGAGAGTTACCCAAAAGTAATGTTTTTTTATCTGTAACGGTAATGCGTTCCTTTTATTTGTAAGTAACGCATAACGTTATCTCGTTACTCTATTTCGGTACCGCCTACAACACTGGCAGTGAGTGATCGAGTGCGCCGTCCATTCACAAATCGCATTTTCAAAAAATATCTTTTCTTTTTTTCTTTTTTTTTTGTAGCACACGTTTGCGTTTTGTTATTCGTTGGACGTGCTGCTGAGCAGGAGGAAGTGATTTTTCTACCGAGTGCTCTGCGGGAAAGTAGGCGTGCAGGCGTTCCTTTAGAGTGTAGATAGAAGGAGCAGAACGTCGTGGACCACGGTTACTCATCGAACCTGACTCAGAACCCGAGTACGTGCGTGCGTGGGTGACCCCGTCCGCCCGCGCGCCCTTCTCGGCCCGATGCAGATTCAGCGCGGTTCTTAGAGCGCTAAGAATTTGCATTTCGTCATTTTTACGTTGTTTATCGTGTCCCGGAGGATAGAGAAAACATCTCCTTCTTTAAAAAAAATGTTCCGCTGCATAATTGGAAAGCAAAAGTCGAGCTTTTTCCCCCACCTGCAGCCGCGAGTGGCAGCCGAAGGAACTACGGCAAGAAGCTTACGCGACCTCGCTCGACTCTTGCTGCAGCATAACGCCCGCTAATGTCAGCAGAGAGAGGGAGAGGAAGCGTCCTGCGAGAGGGCACACGGGAACCTACACGGCACCCCCAATTACGCCACTATGAGTGCGACCAGGTGTGACCCTGAAGACTGGGAGTGAGTTGGGGAGTGCCAAAAATGCCAAGATTTTTTTTTTTTACACAACAATTAGGACACGCAGGCGAAATCGGTTTTCTGTTCTTTACTTCAGAAGTGTCAAAGGGCAACTTCCACAATTTTTTGACCGAAGTCCAAAAATCGTTGCACCCCCCCCCCCCCCCCCTTTTTAAGGATTTTCCGGCACAATATTTTCTTAAATTAGTCAAATGTACCGTTAAGGTAACGACTCGTACCAATCTAAAAGAAATGTAACGGGAACTCGTTTATTTCGAAACACTGGAACCTGTGATGGGAACTCCTTCCAGGATTAAGAAGGAACGAAAGTGGAGCTTTCGTTCCTGTTCTGGAGGGGCGTGTATAACACTCTGTGGCGGTCCTAAATGGCGGGGGGTCGCTTCTCCTGAAACCTCTTTGCTCGTTCTTCTTTTTTTTTTCACATTTGTTTTTAGAATGCAGGAGTACTCTGTTCACTGGAAGTGGCCAGTTGACCTCGACGATAAACACCAGCCACACCTCACAGATTATTTTAAGTTCTCTCATCTTTTTTAGAGGACATTAATACTGTATTAGCCGTCGCTTTCAGGCCTTTTTGGTTTAGGCAGCATGTGACATGGCGGCAACGGCAGCGACATAATCTCCGGGGAGCCGTCCGCCGCTTAAATTATCACCCCCCCCCCCCAAACACACACGCACACACACACACACACACACAGACACATACATACACACCGAGCCAATATCTGGAGCCCTCTAGACCTCATGTCTGGTCGCTCTTCCCTGGACACCACTCGAGGCGCTATTCATAGGGCCCCCTGGCCTCCACTATCGGCCGGAGCCAAGACCGAGCACAGCCGGGCGGCGGGTCGGGATTGCCTCGTGGCCGGCAGCTGCGAGCACTGTCCGCATACACTAGAGGAACGAACGTGGCCACTCAACATGCGCCGTAGCTTCCCTATATTCCTAAAGTGAACAACTCCGAGGGCACGTGTGCCACTTGTGCACGCATCGCCGCGCAGAGCCCGCTAGGGGGCGCATCGGCATACACCACTTGGGGCAGTGGCGTAGCCAGTATTTTATTTCGGGAGGGGTTCACCGGCATTATAACCCCCCCCCCCCCCCCCCCGCAAATGACGAAGCAGGGTGAACTCGGCGGTACGCACGCTCAGGCAAAGATTAGGGAGGCGCTGTTAAGATAAAACTGTTAGAGCGGCATCGTCATTTTTCAAAACGGAGCAGGCTTTATTTACAGGAATACGGGCATGGTGGCTCATGTGCTACTCTCGTAGTAGTTGCGGCCCACCAACTTTTAAAGCTTCCTCACAGCACACAACTCCCTCCGCTTTTTGAGGTAGCACTGCATTACCAACGCGTGCCGGCCAGACAAAACAAAAAGATAGCTATACTGTCATAATAAATTAAACAGCAACACACAAAAAAATTGCAAAATTAGAGCAAGCGTTTATGCACAAACATTTGGCAATATTCCAAGCCGCCATTAAAAAGGTCGAGACAGCTGAAGTCGAAATTTAGATGCCGCGAGAGTCGGCAATGTCACCGCTCTAACATTCCCGCTGGAAGCACGGAAGAGCATTCTAAGCGTTCCTTGTTCCTTTCTTTCATGAATTACCTGATCACAAAGTTAGATGGGAGATTTAAAAAGCACCGGCGTACGTTGCAATTACTTTCGTCGCTTCTTCCTGCAAAGATCTTGGAAAGCGGGGCAGATCTCGGCGCTGAAAAGTTTTTGGAGCTCCATTCAGGCCTGGTTTCATTTCCTGAACTCCACTGTGGGCTGCTCATATGGGCTGCCAAATGGAAGAGGGAGCAACGTGAAACGCTCGTCATGTGTGCGCTACAGGCGGTCGCTTTCTGTCCGGAGGCCCTATTCCCAAACGTTCATCGTCTCCTCAAGATCCTAGCGACTCTGCCCGTAACAACGGCGGAGGCCGAGGGCTCCTTTCCATCACTACGACGGTTGAAAACATACCTGAGAGCGTCCACTTCGAATGAGCGACTGCTCGGTTTAGCGCTTTTAAGTGTTCACCGCGACATGGAAGTTCAAGCGGAGGACGGCCTGGATATCCTTTGCCGTCAACGCAGGCGGCTGCATCTTAATATGTAGACGCTTGGCATAAATGAAAAGATCAAGAGAACCTGTAAATTGCTTTCTGAATTAACTAGTCACAGTTACTTTTTTATTCGTGGTAATTTACGGCGCGCTAAAGAACGCTACTACTTTAAGGTGTTCAAGGCAGCAGAGGGGTGTACGGACGTCACGTGGGAGGAGTTAAAATTCTCTTTAAAATCGAAACCGTTCATCTATTTCAATTAATAAAATAGTGCGCAATGCTCTTGAACTAACCAAATGTTCTTTGGCGAACGCTTTTAACCTGCATTTTGTGAATATTAGAAGCGGGAGTGTTACTGTAAAGTATCGCGTTTTTGATGATAGAAACAGCAGCTCGATTTTTTTAGATCCGGTTGTAGAACCTGAGGTCATTAATGTGATTGTACAACTTAAGAAAAGTGGAGTTTTTGACTTGGATGGTTTACAAATAAGGCCTGTTAATTATGTTGTTCATTTATTAGTGCAGTGCTAACGCATATATTTAATATTTCTTTGATCATTGGTGTTTTTCCTCAACGAATGCAAACAGCAAAAGTGTTAGTACTACACAAAAAGGGGAGTGTAATTGTTATGGATAATTCCAGACAGATTTCTATATTGCCAGTATTTTCTAAAACACTTGAAAAGGTACTTTATACACGTATAACTAATTTTTAAACTAAGCTTAACTTGATATGATTTTGGTTTTATAAAGCATAAATCTACCGAGGCTGCACTACTCGTCTAGAAAGAATTCATCTTGAAAATTTTGAAGAAAAAAAAATTGTTCTTGGAGCATTCATAGAGTTCGCAAAGGCTTTTGATTGCCTCAATCATGAAATTTTACTAGCAAAACTGGAAACATATGGGATTCGAGGGCATGCTTTGAAGTGAGTGAAGTCTTACTTACAGCATCGAATGCAATTAGTTTATATTGATGAATATTCGTCAAGTTCGAAGAATATTCTTACTGGTGTCCCACAGGGATGTATATTAGGTCGTTTTCTTTCCAATATTTACGTTAATGACATTGTGAATATTAACTCTGGTGCAACATTTATCAGCTATGCCGACGACACTAGTTAGTTTTTTTTTGTTTTTTTTTTTCAGCTGAAGATGGCGATATGCTATTTGACATGCCAAATCAGGCGTTATCCGTATTAGCAACTTGGAGTCGTATTAATTCACTACAAATCAACGTAGAAAAAACAAAAGCAGTGCTGTTTAGCCCAAAACATAAGCTAATCACAATTACAAGAGATAATGTTCTGAAATTGTCTAAAATAGAGATTGTAAACTCTTTCAAGCTCTTAATGCCATTTTTACTGAGAATATGTCATGGGATAGCCATGTCAACTACCTTAGTTCCTAATCTGTCATAAGTAGTAGGTGTGATAAACCGACACCGGTAGATGTTACCAGCAAAGGTGAAATTATTAATATACAATTCGTTACTTTACTCCCACATAGACTGCTGTAATTTAGTCGGAAGTGCAACAAACTCAACAGATCTAAAAATATACACTTGTTGCAAAAAAAAGCGTTAAATTTGACTTCCACACGGCTAGCTTATTTAAGAAGTTTCGTGTTATCAATATACATGCTCTACTTAGTATAGACGTGTGACTAATCTAAAACTAGAACAAATTAGGGGTTCATACGTTTTAAAAAACCTGGCTCTCTCAAAATATTCGCGCGTGTTCTACCCGTCGTGCTAAATGTTGGGAGGTGGTCACAGCAAGAACGAACTATTGCACACAAATGCTTAAACGTACTATCCCAAAAATACTTAACCTACTTGAGGATAAAAGATTGGAATTCAGTACATTGTCTCTTAGAGAAATTCGACTAATGTTCTTCACACATGAATCGGAGTACAAGGACTTGTCAAGCTGTGCCATACAGCTTTTTTCCTTGATCGCCACCATCAACATACGACGAAAATAACAAGTGTTTCAAAATATCCGTTCTTATATATGAGATCAGGTTCCGCATCTTATTAGATATATATGAATGAAGGAATGTTGCCTGTTTTATTTATATGAGCATTTTCCACCCCACAAACACAAGTTGAAGATAGTCCGCGCTCCCAATTTGCTCCATGCCCAGTGCAAAACCGACTGCGTGTGCAGGGGAGTCAGCGGCCCCCCCCCCCCCCCCCCCCCCAGGTTTGGCGTTTCGGGAGGGATTTCGACCCCCCAAACCCCCCCTCTGCCTACGCCACTGACTTGGGGACAACCTGGGCACGTGCCCCTCGCGTGCTCACGTTTTCATTGGATGCTCCCCGAATCCACCAGTTTCCGCGGATGTGGCGTCACCTGGCGGCAGAAATGTAAACTAGTAAAAAATCTGGTATCGAGGATACTTGGTATGATAGGAACGCTATTAGACTTGACTTCTCCACGTTGCTTCTCCTTGTGATCGGCGTTTCAGTCTAGAGTTTGCGGCTCCGCTACTTTTCGGTAACCGGTGACGATGGCCGAAGACGGGAACATCCCGTTCTCGTTTCAAGCCGACGGCTGGGTTGAAAACCCTCCGCAGTGCACCAACTTGTCGCAAGACGTAGTGTGGCGGTACTTGCGCAGCAAGTCGGACTCGGTTCGGCATGGCAACCGAGGATGGGCCTTCAAGGAAGAAGGTTATGTCCGCCTTCACTTACGCAAAAAGGCGGTGAAGCGTGAAGCTTCCCCAAGCTTTCCTACCAAGTCATACACTTGGATTTGGATCCGGCTAATCGACACTTCAGTCGTATCCAAATCCAAATCCAAACTCTCGAACCGGGAACCCGGAAAGTGGTGAATTCCCGAAGAAAAGAACTCCACTTTATAAGAACGCGGCCACTTTCTGGTATTCCAGAATGGGACACCGGGAGACCTACGCTTGATACAACCAGTTGCTAGAAAATGAATATTATAAGGAGTATCCACTGGGCTCCAAATTTGTGGGTACTGTCTAGAGCGCATGCTCAGAACGAGCCCCCATTAATAGGCTGCTAAGACCGGCCATTTTGACGGTGTAGAATGCACGTTGCGAAAGAACCCTGGAAGCTAGCCATCAGCACGCGCTCAGCAGTCGCGCACACAGCTATGTGCTAATTGGGGTTCTGGGTCCGAAAATCTGTAAAACATTCGCCGGTAAAGTCTTTCTCAATTCGGATTTACCAGTAAAACATAAAAAATAAAAAAAGGTAGAAACCTATCTATTTTTACTAAGTTTAGTCAGAGAACGGGGTCGGCGGTCCTGAGAAGACACTCCAATTTTAAAACAATTGACAAAAGGAAAAAAAAAAAAGGGGGGGGGGGGGGCGCGGAAGAGTCGACGTACCTAGCAAAAGGCACTTATTTGCGAGTTTTGTGAAGCGACCGTTATCGTCAACATTGTAAATATTTCACGCGACTAAAATGTCTCTTAGAGTGTTTTTTTTTATGTATTAGTGTCTGAATATTTCGAAGAATACCGCGCATCCGCCCATTCCACTCTAAGCGCCCATACCCAAATTTGTAAGATCTGAGAAAATATGCACAGTACATTCATATGTAAAATTGATGACCGGACAAGCACCCATCCCCCATTTTTTCGCGATTATCTCTAAATTTTGAGTGGGCCCTTGCCCGGTATTTTACGGTTGTTTCTTTTCAGTGGGAATGCAGAAAAGTGGGAATGCAGAAAAATTAAACTGGGCGATACTGATAAATAAAATATAGGATCAAAATGTACTCCGATAAACACCAAATTGTCGATAACAGCTATACATTCCGAAAGGCATCCTCCAAATTTCACTTTCACTAAAATAAATTCCGAAGACACGTAACTGCGTATTATAAACCACGGAACTGTCAGATCGGTGCTGCCACCCAGCAAACGCCCAACGAAAGCCACTGGCGCATCTACCCTCTTGTCTGTGGGCGGAGCTTCTCGCACTGGTCTCAATTAAATTCCTTGCAGTGTTAAGGTCACGTGGGCTCCGGTGTGTAAACGCGACCCAAACAAAGCTCGTCGGTGATCTGCAGCGTCGCGTGTTTGCGGCCGCCGAGAAGGAAGGTCGTCGACCTGACGACCTCACCCGCGAGAGGCGGCCGCTTCGAACACCGCCTATCGCCTACCGTGCTACCGAGAGAAAGAGAGATTGGCGTTATATACAATAAAAAAAAAATAGTGGGGCCCTGAAAGGGAGCTTTAGAAAGCGAAGGTCGGGGGAGCCGATGGTTGCAAGAAGGGGCCTCACCCCCGCTCCCACCACCAGAGCACTCCGCCAAGTGCATCGCGAGGCAGCATCGGGAGTTTCTGAGGGAGTCGCCATCATCACGACGGAATTCACGAGCAGGTTATTACAAACGAATTAGGGAATCACCCGAGTTGTTTCATTGAAGCTACGACTCGTGTTATAGAGGACGTCCGAAATATATATCGTTTGTATGGCTTCCATCTCTACCTCCCCCCCCCCCCCCTCTCACCAAGCCAAGAAAAAAAAAAACTGTAATCCCAAAGAAAAAAACAACAACAGAACAAAGCGCATGAACCGGTAGAATATGGTATCAGGACACCAATCACCACCCACTTAATTTTCTTTCTAGAGTCGGCTATTTCCTGGGCTAAAAGAAACCGGATGACCAAAGCGGAAATTATGACGTCAGAGACTCCGGAAGTCACGACGATTGATTGGCTCCCCCCCCCCCCCCCCCCAAAAAAAAAAAAATACTCTGCTATTGGCCACTCAAAAAAAAAAAAAAAGAGCTGGGCGAAAACACTTACAAGGAAAAACACATTGTGAACATGAAAGTTCAGGGCGCACATATGTAAACAAAGAATTGTAAAAATCATACTCCCTCGGTTTCATACGTTGTACGGAGTTCACTGTATTTACGGGTGAATAGATCAAAATGGACAAGCTGATATCGGTTTAATAGAAATGGTAGTATATAAGCTATATAACGTAAGCAATCTTTTACGTAGCTCGAGCGAGGTGTGGGCACTACCCAATTTTCTCTATATCTTGTTGAGTAACCAGTTACGTCTTTTATTTGAAGCTGAGCCAGATCACGTATGTTATTGATATTATTTCGTGTTTCTAATTTGTACCTCAACCTTCATCGATATCTATGCAAGTTGAACACTCTAATCACATGGGAGCGGTAAAACAAGTTCGTACTTGGCGCTCCATAAGGCACGTTGTAAATATACCGAAGACATTTATTTTGTAATACATAACCACCTTGTAGGTTTTAAAATGTTGTTGTTCTTCATACGAATTGACAATAATTTATGTGAAAGTAAAATAGCGAATTAGAAAGGAGTAACATTATTTTTGTGGAAAGAAAGTATTTAATACGAACTATAACACCCGTGATCTGAGCCATTTTGATTACTATGTGGTTTATGTGGCCATCTCATGACATAGTTGAGGAAAATATGGCACCAAGACACTTATAATGTTCAACCATTTCTATAGGATGGGAATTTAGGGTGATAGCTTTATGTACCGGAACTAGCTTGTTTTTTTTTTTTGTTTTTTTAATATGATTGTTTTAGTCTTTGCCTCATTTAACTACATAGAGTTAGACACTAACCACTTTTCTAGTGCTTTCATTGTAAAATTACATTTACCTACCAGTTCGTGGATGTGATTACCAGAAAAGAAAATACTTGTGTCGTCCGCGATATAATAAATTTGGCAATAGGGTTGATGTTCACAATGTCATTAAGGTAAATGTTAAAGAGTAGCGGCCCCAGTATACTACCCTGAGGCACACCGCAAATGACGGGTTGAACTTTGGAGCACATAATATTTATTTGGACGACTTGCTTTCGATTAGATAAGTGCGACTTCAAAAGCAGCAACACCTGTCCACGAATACCTTAGCACTCAAGCTTTTTTTTAACAAAGTTGTATGATTTTTCAAATCGAATGCTTTCAAATAATCCGCAAAGATACCAACAACCAAGGCTTTGCTTTCGATCATAAATAAAGAAGCCTCTGAACTCCAAGCAAAGTATATTTTCGTAAAATAATAAATTTTATTTTTGCTGATATCAACACTGTGGTAAAATGGTTACGTATCACGCAAATTTAGATAGGTGACTAATTACTTAAAGGGGCGATGCAACAAATTTTGTACTTTGCGCAAATACCGCTTAGAACGGATCCCTGACGTTAATGACCTATGAAACACGCGTTCGTTTTTCACCCCACGCAATAGAAGTCCAGTAAAAAAAAAAATTAAAGAAAAACGAGCAGAGTTCACCCCCTCAACTCGCAGCCAGAACAAGCGGTCACGTGATCTGGAGCCGATTATATGCCGCCAATGTTGACCATAGCCACGCGCTGGGGTTGGCAAAGCACAGGACACGCGCTGAGTTCCAGACATTGTTATGGCTCGGCTATTGTCGTCGTTGCAGCGATTGGACACGGGCCACTACCCGAATGCTTATCGAGATAGTAATTATCACGAGCCCAAATCGATGGGCCCACGCAATGCTCGGGTCCAATCTATGAACAGCAATCAAATATCGTCATATGGGTGTCCTCACTTTACTGCGATCCCCACTTTACGTCATCAAATTTTGCAAAAGAGAGATTGAACGAAAATGATCGCTTTTGTCTCTTAAATTACACCGCAACAAAGGAGTTTCTTGGCTAGTGGCGTTGCGTGCGAGTAACCTTGAGTCCCACTAGTGCCAGTAATCTTTCACTAAAAATGCAAATATTAAAAAAACGCCATTTTAAATCCAAATAGGAGCTTCAACGAAAAGAAAAAAGGACACCTTATTAGATTCCTTTATTTATTTATTTATTTTTTTTAGTCAACTTGAGCTTGAATGTTAGCTACAATATATTTTTTTTTTCGTTTGTTCTCATAGAACAAGTAATTTAATTGCATGTGTTAGATTTTCGAAGCCTCGTTTGGTTGCGTTTTGACTAAATGACAAAATCTCAAGTTTCTGCTAGCTTAAACGGCCATATTGTGGGTCAGAAAAAGCAATGTGGGCATGCAGCGGTGCCCGAAACTTGCGAAATAGCCAAAAGTTAGATCCACCTCATTCGTTTAACGTTTAACATAACAAAAATTTAGAGAATTACTTTTTGTTGTTGCTGAGAAATTATTTTTTTAAAGATGAGCCTCTCCGACCATGCCTGCAGACGCCCGCCTCGTAGGCGGCGCACGCCGGCATTCTCCAGCGAGGCGTCAACGGTGCAAGACGCCGCCGCGAGATCTTGAGCGCTCTCCTGAAAACACGTTTTATAGTGGACGTTATCCTGACTTCCATGCATCCGTATCCTCGTTACGTTACGTAGTGAATCTGGCGTCTTAATTTCACTCTACTGGCCAGGCAACTCCCGACGAGCGCAGCCTGCGTCGTCTGGTTCCCGAGTTTGGGAATGCATACTGCGCGTCGACCTCGTCTGTCGTATGTCCAGATATAGAAACTATTCAGACCAGGTAGCTCTTCACCGATGTGGGTAATACTGAAATGGGAAATAGAAACGCGAAAACTGACCGATGAATATCTAAGAAACTGTTACCTTTTTGGCGAAATCTGTAAAGTGGTCAAGCCTCTAATAGTAGTTGGTGTCAATAATCAAATCGCAACATAAGCCCTGAAACTATTCATTAAAACATTAACCAACAATATATTTAATAAACCGACTTACCATGAGTATTATTACCTCATCTAAAGTCCGCCGAGCCTGACACTCAGATCTCGAAAATGGCAACCGGGCAACCGTGCAACTCCCACGTCTAATCAAACACACTTCCTCTAAAAATACTAGTGAGGTCCGAATTCCATACATGTTCTTCTGGTCTCCAGTGTATTTCGGAGTCTAAAATTCTGCACACGTACGGAACCTCAAGTGTGTGAAGCTACTCCGCAAAGAATGGAATGCTTTTACCATCATTACACTGCCTTTGGTAGCACGCATTTTGTCAGAATACATTTAAGTACAGTGGAGAGGCGACATTACCGTTATCATTTCTCATCGGTGAATTGAGCTATCCGGGCTGAATTGTTTTAATATCTGGATATACGACAGACGAGGCCGACGCGCTGTACGCATTTCCAAACTCGGGAAGCAGACGATGCAGGCCTGCGTTTGTGCGCAATTACCTGGACAGAAGTAGAGTAAAATTAAGACGCCAGTATCATTACGAAACGTAAATGGGATACGGATACATATAGAAGTCAGGATAACGTCTACTTCAACTCACTAAAACCTGTTTTCAGGAGAGCATTGAAGATCTCGCAGCGGCGTCTCACATCGTTGACGCCTCGCTGCAGCATGCTGCGAATGCCGGCGTGCGTCGCCTACGAGGCGGGCGCCTGGAGGTGTGGTCGGACAGGCTCATCTTTAAAAAATAATTTCTCAGAAACAACAAAAAGTACTTCTCTATTCTTTCGATATATTAAACGGATGAGGTGGATTACACTTTTGGCTATTTCGAAAGTTCCGGGCACCGCTGCCCACATTGCTTTTTTCTGGCTCTCAATATGGCCGTTTCAGCATACACATAAGTTGCTTTTCTTTATTTAATTAAAACGCAACCAAGCTAGATTTTGAAAATTTAAAAGATGCAATTCAATTATATGCTCGAAAACAAACGAAATAATTGTTGCAGCTAACACCGAAATTCGAGTCGACTAAAGAAATTAAGAAATCTCATGAAATTTATTCTTTTTGGAGCTCCTATTTCGACCTAAAATGGCGTCTTTCAATGTTTGTATTTTAGAGTACTATAGGGCATCTTATTAAGTATTTAGGCGCCCAACTAAAGTTTTGTGGCACGCCACCGTTTTTTACAATGTTTTTCTTAACTGCGTGGGTTTTACGGGAATTCAAGAAATTTAGAACATGATATCAGCAAAAATAAAATTTATTTTTTCACAGAAAGGTACTTTTTCTTGGAGTTCAGAGGCGTCTTTATCCAAATTAATTTTTTCATATGTGCATATCCCAGACATGGAAAAATTGCCGCGTCTCCTTTGGCATGGAATGGCCCAATAACGAGCAGCCCAGAGCAGCCTAGATTAGAGCGTCCGTTTTAGAGCGGAAAAAATAAGACAAATTTTGAGCCGCAAATACGTTTCTTTGGCAGGTGGGCCTCTGTAAGTCCTATTTCAGTAACAATATAGTCACGTATAAATGCCTCGTCACGAGTCCCTTAAGAAGCAGAGAAACGCGAGACTGCCGTTATGTGCCTCCGCAAGCAGGACGGGCAAATGTAGCCCGCGTCTCTACGTTAGCCTATACACGAACTCATCTCTGTGACGTCACGGCGCGGTGGTGGCGCATCGGTCGCACTTCCGGTCTGGGGCTGTGGGCAGAAGTCCCCATGCCAGATGTGTATTCCTGCGTTGTTTTGAAAGGAACCAGACAAAAACCTGCCTTCTCGTCAAAACGCCGCGACTGGGGCCGTACTAAAAGTGTCGAGAAAGGTTTGAAGGTCAGTTTTCACGTGCTCGGTTCGTCCGAGAATCTGGATATGTGCCGTGAAAAGGGAAAAGCAGACGCCGTCGGACAAAGATTGCGTGGGCGGGAAGCACTTTGGGTTGAATCCACGGATACTTGAGGTCATCCGATTTATTTGTTTGGTTCCAACATCAACGCCAGAAAACCATCAAGTTGTGCGGACCACCTGCGGACTACGTTCAGTGCGTCTTCAAGTTCAAACGGCCGCCTGATCGTTCGAACTGTCGTCTGCTCTTTCAAACGTTTCTGCTTGTCGTCTGCTCTCTTAGACGACGCCGGCCCGTAGACCAAATGTTGGCCCGGTACTTGCGATAAGAAGTAAGTGCAGGCCTCAAAAGACTTAAATTTGAAGGTCGGTAAGCAGGCTCGATGTAAACAGTAGATACAGGGAGATGTTGATCATTGTTACCAGTGACCATCACCGACTTGTTATGCCTAATTCACTTGGTCCGATTCTGCTTGCGATTTTCAGTATCGACGTCGACCATTTCAGCTACGGTTCACGCTTTTGCAGCCCGAGCGGCGTCGCGACTGAAAATTGCGAGCGAAACCGCATTATGCGAATCAGGCTTTAGCGTGCATGCTGCGGCGTCCACGCGGAATGAATCGCCACATGTCACTTTATTCACGCGAAGTTTTGCGGTGTAACGAGCCTCGGTAATTTCGCTGACGCCGCTCAAGCAGTCAGACATCGCCAGGAAGACGTAGAATCAACAATTCGAACGCGAAAAAGGGCAGGGGGACTCACACCGACCCCGACAACATCGTATTCCAATGGTTTGTCTATGGGCGACGGAGAGTTTCTTGCCCACACCCCCATCGCGCATGCGCGGCGCCGGTGGCGTCCGCTAGGGGCGCTCCGGTTTGTTTGTAAACATGAGTTGGTGTATAACGGACCACAACAAAACGATCATGAAAACCGCCGAAAGTGCAGAAGCTCAGCCGCTTCCTGAAAGCGCGTGGCTACGGTTTCTCCAAGAGGCCGTATACCTATTTCACCCCCAGTTGGAAACGGTACGTATGATTCGCACGTGACGTCACGCCATTCGTCACGGCTGTGACACAGATAGTGCGTGTTCCGCCTCGATCGGAAAGGGATCACGGCCCGCATACGCCGCGAACGGCAAACTCGTCATTTCCGCCATTGGAGAGCATGAAGCGTGTAATACCACAAAACCAAAAAAAAAAAAAAGGAGTTTGTATTTTATCACAGCCAATACCAGGTAGAAAACCAGGTCTGCGCATGACGTCATCGTTAGTTGATCCCAACGTTACTAGATTACCTCAGTTGTGGAACTCCCGCAGAAGGGGGTACCCCCCCTCACTCACCTCAATCCGCCTAGAGTCGTTCGAAGCGCCATCTATATTTTCGTTTCATAACTGTGCATTGTAAAGAGCACAGCTGAAGCGCCAAATGTAAGGCCAAATGGCGATCACAACGCCGCCATTTCTCCCGCAGCGGTCACTCGAGGAACTTCACGTGACATCTATTTTTGGCTTCAATCGGGTTACAGGGGTCCTACCCCCGTCGCCCTTGCGGACGCGCCGCGAAATACCCCCACAGTTAATATGCGCCTAGGTCGGGACGCGCTACCTGAAATCCCCGCTGAGGCATGGTTGTATAAAAACAATATTAATTGTGCTGCAAAACCTTGAAAACTAAAAATTTTAGAAAACATCACCCGCCCCCATTTTGCACTAATCTCCAATAAAAGTTACTACAAAAAGAGTTTTTTTCGTTGGTTTTTACGTTTCTAGTGACGTTGAAACGAACGTATCCCGATTCAGTTACCAAAGCAGCCGTCCGGCGGCGCGTCGAGCGAATCTTGGCGAGTCGTGGTGAGTGAGGGGGGGTACTGTTCGTGCATGCAGCGTCTATGAACAGTTCCGTAACTGAGTTAATCTAATAACGTTGGTTGATCCCCAACCCGCCCCAGACTTCGTTAGTGGATCCGAAACACGCTGAAGTTTGCCGAGAGACGCCGCGAGGTGATGACGTTTGGGGGGGAAAGGCGCTGGCCTTGTCTTCTCGGTGGAATTGGCGGAACACGCGGTGGAACGATCCCGGTGACCATGGGACAGCACGCAGTGAATGACGAGGCGGGAAGAACCATTCGACTCAAGAACGCAATCTACGTAGAGGCAATGAACAACCGAAGCGTCACGCCCATTGTCTCTCTGCGAGCCTCACCATTGGTTGGACGCGCTCTGCAGATCGGAGTAATTGGTCGAAACAAAGAGCGAACATAATGACCAACGGCCTTCCTTTAATTCTTAAGCTGTCCGAACTATAGAAAGTAACTGGGAGAGTTTTTAAATTTGCTAAAGAAACAAAAGTTGTTTTGGGGTGAAGTGCACGGCGGCGTGGCCAGCGCCTTTAAGCCGCGGTGACTGCAAGTGTGCATACCATAGGTTTCTCAATGAATCGAGCCCAGGCAGACACACGGAACACGAACCACCGTTCTCTCTTCCTGGGACTATAGTTCCTGTATAGGCTCCCTACGGGAGCCAGAGTTGCGCGACTGTTTTCCACGTGCCGCCGCGCCGCTATTCGCCGAGATCCGATCACGTGAGGAGCCGGATCCAGTGCCTTGCAGGAAAGTAGACGTTGCACGCGCCCCGGCGTACGTTCCCCTGCTTTTCAGTGCTCCGCGCGCCTAGAACGCGCGGCGCCGCTATTCGTTGAATTCAGTCACGTGACGAGCGGGATCAACATGCAGTGCAGGAAAGACGGCGCTACGGAGATGAACGCGCAACTCTGGCTCTGGTCAGGCGGGTTTAGTGTCAAAGGAACTCTAACTGGTCAGGCGGGTTTAGTGTCAAAAGAAAAAACGTGCACCCCTTTTGCCACCGAAACTGCGCGATAATTGGAGCTCGGTACGGATCGTCCTTTTCATTAATTAAACAGAACAAAAAAAAAGAACAACGTTCCGATGCGATCGTTTAGTTCCAGCGCGTTTTGTCTATAGCGTGTCTTTTTCCTCTCTGTTTAAATGCTGGTTCAACTCATCTGGACACCTCTCACTCCCCTACTCCTTTGCGAGTCTTGTCCCTGCATATATAGGAGTACACTATTTCGCAAAGCTTAGAAATAAACTCCCCTTTCCCGCGAAGCTTACACTCTCTAAACAATGGGGAACGTCTTCATTCCCGCAAAGCACTTCAGAGAGTCGATGGTTGCAATCTATAGGCGGGGGCTCAGCGAACAACGAGACTGATAATGCGTTTCATAACCTCCTTTATATAGTGCGTTTAGATCGGTGTCGTGAGAACGGCGTTCCAAGTTCTTGGAACGTGTTCCATATAGGAGCGCCGCCGTACCTTTTGGCGTCGGTGGGACTGGAACGGGAACTCAACGTTTTCGAGAAAACGGCAGGAGGAACGGCGTTCCCTTTTGCAATTTTACCCGAATTTAGTTGGCGTTTAGGATTTTTACTAGCGACTGTCTCCATCTTCAACTTCCAGGGATCTAATTGTCCAAAAGATAGTCGAAAAAAAAAAAAAACTGGAACAATTGTGATTGCGATTTGACACGTAGGTGGATATTCTTACTTGTTCCCTTTATTTTTCTTTACGAATTATCCGGCACAATATTTCATTAAAATACGCAAGGGAATCTAACGACACGTTCCAATCTTAGAAATGTAACGGAAAAGCGTTCCTTTCGAACCACTGAACCTGTAGCGGGAACTTGTTCCAAGATTAAGAAGGAAGGAGAGAGTTCGTTCAAGTTTGGGAGGAACGTGTACTACACTGTTTTAAATCTAAAAAGAAACTAAAAAAAAAACGGTGCGTTTTGACACTGAGCATGGTTAAACGTGGGCCGTGTTCCAAACTTACTCGGTCTCACTAGTAAAGATGGGTTCGTTTCTACGATGTTGATGTTTGGGTCCCACGCGGGTGTTGTTGCGGGGCCGCAATGGTCGATCAGGTATTCTTCGGTGATCAAAGTCGGAGAAGTGCGACGGAGGCTTCGTCTTTGTACGGTACAAAACTGTTTGTTTATACTATAACTACACGAAAACTTGATACAAACAATGTACACGGTCTCTTGTGTATAAAGTAGGGGATTTCTCGTCCGACGCGTTACGAGGTCAATATCATTGGTCAAAAATCGCCATCTCTCACCGGGGCCAAGGTTTTTTAGGGCTCCGACCTCCTCGCCATCGGGCAAGTGTTCAACCAATTGTTTTAAACCTGGACAAAGTACGTGACGCTCACGGACCAATGGTCGGCACTGCCATTCGTCACCTTTGCAACGGATCCCGGCTGAGAGCTCCGACGAGAACAGTAGAGTTCGCTACATATAAGGCCTGTTCACACATGCAGCGGAGCGCTACAAGCATAGCGCTATAGCCTCGCGCTAAGCGCATGCTGACCGGAGCGTTCACCAGCTTTGTATCGCAGGCCAAAACTGTTGCTCATGGCAGGCGATAGGTAGCTGACGACACGTGAGGAGCGCTACATCAGAGCTTCGCTGCATGTGAGCGCCTCTGCCGAGACCCGTTCGACCCGCGAGGGGGCTCGCAGGGACGTACTGACCCCCGCCACTAAAAGGAAAACATATACGAAAGGCACGCGGCCGGGGGGAAAATTCACCGGGGAAGCCCCCTCGTTCGACAAACAAAACAAAACGACAGGGGAAGCAGCATAAGTGCCGTTAAACAAGACGACCGTCGCCCGGCGAGAAGCCAGACGTCTTCCCCGGAACCTTTACATCACTCTATTAGGGCACAGGAATTGTGTACCTTGATCACCTTGGTGGCGTTCGAAAACCTACCCGCGTCCAGCGTTGCTCTGTCTTGTCACGTGACATGATCTGCCGGAGTAAGTCGGATTCATTCGAGTAGGATTTGAAACACAGCCGTAGTGTCACAGCGCAGCGTTTCCTTTTCTTTTTCTTTTTTAAGTGAGCTTTGTCATTTGTTTTGCTCATCCGTGGAATGCAGCGATTGGCCTTCCAGAGTGATCTGCGGGGAAGTAGACGCTCAATTTTTTTTAGAGTGTAGGTGTAGGCCTATGTGACCTGGGCGTGATGTTTCACGCGCTCACGTCAAGCTCAGTGAGTCCCATCCTACACATGTATATTTAGTGTAGATAGTGTTTCCGGCCTGCTCATTCGCCGCGTTCCATCCGTATATAGTAGTGATTGGCTCTCTTAGTGATCTGCGGGAAAGCAGACGCGCAGGCATTTCTTAGAGTGTAGCTCGATTCCGTTTGCATGCGATTCCCTTCAAGAGCAAGTTGCATCGCGCGTCGACAGAACTCCGCTCTTTTTAATCTCCATCCTTCTTCCGTTCCTTGGGCACTGATAACTGGCCTTGTTGTCGTCTTCTTGTGTAATAGTTGTTATCGGTAACCGCCTGTTGCCCTTCCTTCGAGCAATATCCTGCACAAAGTGCAGCGCGGCGAGTGAACGGAGCTCGGCGGGCAGAGAACCGGCCGGCAGCTACCCTTTCATTGAGGGCTCCTCGGTCAGTTGGGTCAGTCGGATGTACGAGGATGACTCCACGAAGATGCCGCCAGCCAGAAATACGCCGGCCGTGATGTCATCCCAAATGAATCCTCCGTCAAAGCTAGTGAAAGCGTGCGTGTCGGCCGCGTTTGCGATCGGGAAAAACCGGTTTGCGGGCCCCGTCAGCCGCCGAAGAGTCCGGTGCGTGTCGGTCGGCGCCTCGTTGCTCGCTCGGCTCACAACGGTCGAGGTTTTCCTTGCGACGGTGGCGTCGAACGGAAGCCAGTCACCGGAACCGCCGAGATGGCATCCGGCGCCGGAAGGCCGGCCTAATCGGACCGCTGCAAGAAACCACGGGACTACCGTCGGCTCCCCTTTTCACCGCGCTACTGGAACAATGACTCCGAGGCATATCCGCGTGATGTGACAGCGAGCGTTTGGGAACTTGCGTAATGCCAGCGGCGACATAACACCGGGGGAGTACATGAAAATTCCTGTTGGTCTACTTTCCCGCGGAGCACGCAAAGAGCTAGCGCCCGGCGACCTACGGAGTGATAATGACGAAGACACAAAGGCGTCTCGAGCTGAAAACCAAGTCTGTAATGTGACGTAATGAGCGTGGCTATTCACTCGCTCGAAAATGAAACGCTCTTCTATTGCCTCGTCATTTGCCGACATCCATAATTCTGTCATTCGCTCAGCGTCCCCCGTAGATGTGATTGGTCCGACGAGTGTCCAACCAATCAGTGCGATCACCCAAATAAAAGTAGCATATACTTATATGCATTGCCGCGGCTACACTTTCTGTGCGGAAATCTGTTTACAAAAGACATCGCGGTTTGGGTTACACCCGTGTACAATCCTTCAGCCCCTGTCGGAAGATGTCAAAACACAACAAACGAAGGCCCCATACACCGAGATATTTTGACTGACGAGTGATGGAGCAGTGGGCGAGCAATTTGTGAGATGAGAACACGAAGGTAACGAGTCCGGGTCCTTCCAGAAGAAAACACGGCGTCTGCCAGGCGCAAAAAAACGTCATAACTCACTGAACTCACCGGGAAAACTTTCAGCAGTCGATCGTCATCTTGATGCATGCGCCAAGCGCCATAAACAGATTCGTCGAAACGATTGATTGATTGATTGATTGATTGATTGATTGATTGGGGTTTAATGGCGCAGCAGCGACCAAGGCTATAATGCGCCAACAACTAGGACTATTGCTGAAATCAAGGTTAAAGAGAAGAAAGAGCTATAGTAGCTTGTAATTTAATAAAACAATGATCATGAAAGTATACAAGCGCATAAGATGTGGCAATGAATATGACGAACTATTAAAATTATAGCCGGTCCAGGAGTCTTATATCCTTAAGAAAGTTAAAAACACACTTGTGGGGAATCAACGGCTCATCGCTGAGTAAAAGGGCGAGATGTAATGGTGTATGCTCTTGGTAGATCTTGGCATAGTGTCTGTGGCGTTCTTGGTCATACAAAGGGCATACAAGTAAGATATGTAGGATGCTTAACGGAATGTGGCAGTGTTCACACTCCGGAGCATCCTCCCCACGCAAAAGATGCCCATGGTTAAGACGGGTATGACCAATTCGCAGTCGGCACAAAACCACCTCATAAAAACGCTCGCGGTGTCGTGCACTCTCCCATTCCTGAAGTAGTGGTTTGACTGCGTGCAACTTATTGTTTATTTCTCGGTCCCATTCCTCTTGCCACTTGCGTCTTATGGAAAATTTCAGAACATGTCTATAGTCTCTGTAAGGTATTTTCCGCAGGTCGACTTCTCGATCCTTAGCAGTACTTGCTGCTCTGTCAGCATCCTCATTTCCGGCAATTCCGACATGTGAAGGAATCCAGCATAATATTATTTTCTTCTTCCGTTTTGTGGCTGCAATTAGCCTGTTCCTTATTTCTCTTACAAGTGGATTGCGATCGTCTCCCACTCTGGCAAGAGCTCGTAAAGCACTAAGTGAGTCGGTGTAAACAATTGACTTATGAAGCTTTTGTTTGAGGATATTATCTGTGGCGAGGAGTAAGCCATAGAGCTCTGCCGTAAGACTACAGGCACTGTCATTAATTCTCCGGACAAGCTGCATCCCAGGCCCGATCACTGCGCAACCCACAGAGGAATCAGTTTTACTACCATCAGTGTAGAAACTTATAAAGCCGTGATACTGTACTTGGAGTTCAAGGAATTCTTGCCTCAGGACTTCGTGAGGGGTGTCTTTTTTGTTGAATTTGGTTAGCTCCAGTTCGCACTGAATGGGAACTAGGTCCCAAGGGGCTGCCGAACTCATGCACTGTACAACTGGAGGCAACACGTCCAGTCCTACAGACTCTGCAAAATTGCGAACCCTCATGGCAAGAGGTGGAACAACTGAAGGCTTGTTACTGAAAGTTCACTCATAGCGTATTTGTTTCATGCAGTGTAAGGCTGGATGGTTAGGAACCGATCTAATTCGCATAAAATACGTAAAGCCCAGTTCATGTCTTCTTTTCTCCAGAGAGAGCTCGTTTGCTTCTGCGTATAGACTGAGGACAGGAGATGTGCGAAAAGCCCCGGTAGCAAGCCGCAGCCCATGATGATGAACAGGGTCCAGCATTTTGAGAACCGAAGTCCGGGCAGAGCCATACACAATACAACCGTAATCAAGTTGGGATCGAACGACTGACCGATAGATACGTAAGAGACAAAGACGGTCAGCACCCCAGGACACATGCGACAGGACCTTAAGTATATTAAGTGATTTAAAACACTTCATCTTCAGGCTCTTGACATGCGGAACAAAAGTCAATTTGGAATCAAATATAAGACCTAAAAACTTGTGTTCAGTTTTCACTGGGATAGGAACATCATACATCGTCAAAGAAGGTTCGTGCAAAACTCCGCGGCGACGAGAGAAACTCACACAGACGGTCTTCTCAGGAGAAAATTTAAAACCGTTGACATCAGCCCATTTGACCAAGTTGTTGATTGTGAGCTGGAGCCGACGTTCACATATGGATGGATTACAAGACGATACAGATATCTGCAGATCATCGACGTACAGTGAGTACTGAACAGATGGAGCTATTGCGCGGACAATTGAATTCATCTTCACAATAAAAAGAGTGACGCTAAGTACACCACCTTGAGGTACTCAATTTTGCTGCGAAAATTCTCTAGAAAAAGTTGTCCCAAGCTTCACGCGAAAATTCCGGTTTTGGAGATAACTCTGAATGGGCCCTGCACACCAAGGCTAAACAGATCCTGCAGTATGCCATGGCGCCAGGCTGTATCAAATGCCTTTTCCAGGTCAAAAAAGACAGAGACACAATGCTGCTTATTTACAAATGCCTCTCGCACAACAGTCTCAAAGCGAACTAGGTGGTCGACCGTGGATCGTCCTGAACGAAAGCCACATTGGTACCTGTCAAGAAGATTATTACTCTCCAAATAAAACATCATGCAGCCTTCTGTTAATCATTCTTTCTAATGTCTTCGAAAGACAGCTAGTTAGTGCTATAGGCCTGAAGCTGGAGGCGCAGGCAGGATCTTTTCCTGGCTTTAAAAGAGGGATAATGACGGCAGCCTTCCAGGACAATGAAAAAGACCCTCGACCCAAACTCGGTTGAAAAGATACAAGATGAGCTCTAGAGTAGATGGATGAAGGTGCTGAAGCATTTGGTAGTGGATACCATCCGGTCCAGGGGCAGTCTGTCTGGACGAATCAAGAGCCATCTGCAGTTCGTGCAGCATGAAAAGAGAGTTATAGGGCTCTTGCAAACCACCGGTCGTAGGCACAGTCTTTTTTTCTGCATGTAGCTTATGCCGTCTAAATGATTGCGTATAGTGTTCGGAACTAGAAACAAATTCGAAGTGCTCACCAAGAACGTCAGCCTGTTCGTCAAGGTTTGCAGGACATATTCCATTCCGGCACAAGAGTGGGACAGAGAAAGCGCCGTAGGAACCCTCTATTTTATGCACGCGGTCCCAAACTTCCTTTATAGATGCACTGCTATTAATTGGAGAGGCATATCCTCTAAAGCTTTGCCGCTTGGCTTGCCTTCGAATAAACCTTGCCTGTGCCCTTTTTCTTTTAAAACCAATCAGATTACTTGGAGTAGGGTAACGCCTAAAGATACCCCATGCACGATTCTGTTCCTTTTTTGCCTGGCGGCAGTCTTTATTCCACCACGCCTTTGGCCTTTTTGGAAGATGCGAGGACGTCATGGGAATGGGGAGGACTGCGGCCTGTAATATGTGTCGAGTGATATGCAGAGTGACATCATCGATGGAAAGATCATCAAGTGATGAACAAGCTAAAACTGAAGAGTCTGTAAATGTTGCCCAGTCAGCCCTCTCAAACTTCCAACGAGGGGTACGCGTTTGAAGACCAGCAGGAGGACTGTTAAACTCTAAAATAATTGGAAAATGGTCACTTCCATATGGGTTTGGGATGACCCTCCATGAAAACAGCGAGTATAGTGAAGGATGGCAGATAGAAAGGTCGATGGAAGTAAAAGTCCTGGTCGCTGAACTAAAGTGTGTGGCTTCTTTAGTGTTAAGTAAGTAAAATCCCGTGGAAAGAAGAAAACGTTCAACAAGTGCTCCTCTAGCATCCCGTCTGCCACTCCCCCACAATGGGTTGTGTGCATTAAAATCGCCTAAAATTAAGTATGGAGCCGGGAGCTGACTAACAAGATCCTCTAGCTCTTCGTACTGCAGCTGGTATCCCGGTGATATGTACACTGAACAAACAGTAATCACCCGGTCTAGCAGTATCCGGGCAGCCACAGCCTCGAGAGTGGTGTATAGGGCCACTTCGGCAGATGGGGTTGTGTGCTGGGCAACTACAGCAGCACCACCAGACGCCACAGAGGAGTGCAACATATATCTTTTCTAAACACTTGATAATGGCGCAGTACATTTGACTTAGTTTCTTTAAGATGCGTCTCCTGCAGACAGAAGGCAACAGGGCGGTGTTCGTCTAATAAAAAAGTGACATCATCGTAATTACAAAAAAGCCCACGGCAGTTCCATTGTAAAAACAGAGACATGATAAAGATTAAAACTGGAAATTGAAATTAAATTATAACTGGCCTTTAGAACACTGCAAGATGACTAAGTAGACACTTGCTTATGATTCATTACTAAAGGGACTACGATCCCTTTGGGGGCATAATTCTAGGAGGTTTATTTTTCTTTTTCTTCTCTACGACCTGAAAAGGTACTGATGACTCAGCACCTGAAGGGAGCAGGTCGTCGTCAGAGGGTGACACGCTCTCATCCATCATTTCATCTACTGGCTGCTGGCTTGCGGGCGAATACGCCTCGTCCGGCTGGCCAGGCTTTCGAGAACTGGTCGAGGCGGGAGTGGGCAAAGCCCTGCCTCGACCTGAAAGGCGAGCAGACGACGAGGGTGTCCGCTCCTGCTCCTTAGAGGAGGTGGTCTGCGAGGGACCCTCTTTAGGGCCTGAGGGTGGTGCGAGAGGCACCATCCCTGATGCCTTTGGAGGGGATACCTCCTTTGGTGCCATGGTGTCCATAGGCTCCTTTAAAAGAGGCGCGGCAGCACCATTCAGGCACTGTGAACCTTTTGGCTCCAACGACAAACGTGGTCGTGGAGCCGACCTTGGGGGGAAGGGGGGGGGGGGGGGGGCAGGGGGTGTCGATGGGGCTGCCAGGTCTTTGGGACAGACCTCGGTTCCCACCGAGGTTTTCGGTGACACGCCCCCTGTGCGTGTCACCGTAGCGAAGGATCCTTTCTGTAGAAAGGAAAGTCGCTTCCTAGCCTCAGGAAACGAGATGTTTTCTTTACTTTGAGGGTAATTACTTCTTTTTCTTCTTTCCATTTTTTACATGAACGGGAGTAAGCGGCGTGTGGTTCGCCGCAGTTGACGCAGTGTGGTGGGTTTGCGCAGTTGTCCGACAGGTGATCGTTCTGACCGCTCTTGGCGCACGTGGTCTTGCCCCTGCAGCTCTGGGCACTATGGCCGAACCTCTGGCAATGGAAACATCTCCTGGGGTTCGGCACATATGGCCGTACTCTACAGTTCAAGTACCCAGCCTTGATTGACTCAGGAATTTTGCTCAACTCGAAAGTCAAAATGACATGTTTTGTGTTGATCTCTTTCCCCTCTCGACGAAGGGAGATTCGCTTTGCAGCGACAACTCCTTGGTCACTGAGGCCATCTACGAGTTCATCTTCTGTACTTTCGAGGAGGTCATCTTCAGAGATCACACCTTTTACTGTGTTCAATGTACGGTGGGGAGTGACAGTCACTTTATAGTCGGAAACTGAATTTAGTGATAGGAGTGCTGTGCTCTGTTCACTGGTTTTAATCTCGATGAGCAGATCTCCGGATGTCATTTTTTTGGCAGAGAAGTTCTTTCCAACAATGGACTCAAGTGTTTTGGAAACAAAGAATGGTGACAGTTTTGCCAAAGGTTTCTCACTCTCAGAGTGCATCACAAGGAATCTTGGGAATTTTTCTGCAGAACGATATGTGTCGGTTAGATGTTTCTCAAAACGTGTTATCGCCAGCCAGAGATGGCAAAAAGTCTTTGTCTATTTCCGGCCACGCACACCCGCTCGTAATACTCCACCAACTTCGTCGGCCTCAATTAACTAAAGCGTTCGAAATTGGTGACGCGATCCGATGGTGTACGTACAGGGTGCTTCCGTTAATCCGCCATTTTGTTGTTTAATATGAGCGTGATGAGACTTATAAGCTTCTGAGGCTGCCAAATTCTCCATAGCACCATTTATTTTCTTATTCTTATAAGCTTCTGTACACAATACACGTGCGAAGTTGCCATATGAATTTGTGGAATGCTCGCTCGTCTTTAGCACGCGCCAGACAGCAGTACAAAATAGCGGACGAAATTATATACCATTTTCAAAACCTCGTCAAGCAACATTGCCAGTCGAAATTTCTCGGACACGAAGGGTGTGATTCAAGGACGTTTAAATAGGGGAGGACCCGGCATGACGTCATGCTTATGGTGCCTGGAACGCGTCTCCAACGTTACTAGATTACCTCAGTTGTGGAACTCCCGCGGAGGGGGGTACCTAGGGTGCCTTCATGTGCGCTTTGCTTAGGGTGGAGACATCTCGCCATTTTGTCCCACACTTTTTTCTTTCTTTTTTTGTTCAGAAGCGCGTGCAAGAGCGTGTCCCTGCACGCGCTTGTGGCACTGACTGTGCTATGGCGACATTTTGTTTTCGTCGATTTCTTTGTATTTTCCCCGTGAGCGCGTGCTGTCGGCATCGGGTATTACAAAGGGTGGCATCACCCTTAACAGAAGGACATTGAGGCACCCTAGGGGTACCCCCCCCCCTCACTCACCTTAATCCGCCTAGACTCGTTCGAAGCGCCATCTATATTTTCGTTTCATAACTGCGCATTCTAAAGAGCACAGCTGAAGCGCCCAGAGCCGTATATTAGGAGAGTTTGGACAATAGGCGGAGCAAAGGCCGCCGCCAGCGCCGAATATTCCCCCCACGCTTAGAGCGTAAACTAAATTTGTGACACAGCGTCGACCAATCAGGAGACCTCTACTCCATCTCACAAATGTTGACAGTGAAGACAAAGGCACAGGCGCGTGAGCCTAGCTCAGCGAAACGC
>JABSTQ010004226.1:0-19417 GCA_013358835.2 Ixodes persulcatus
AACGGCGCTATAGGACTACTTCCACACTTGTCCTTCGGATGCTCTATTCTTTGCGCTTTCATTATTTCTCTTCTCAGTGGGTCTCAAATCCTATATATTACGGAACAATTTTCAAAATGTGCTACGACACTCCAATTTGACACTTATCTGATCCGAACGACACTTATCTGATCCAATGACATTTATCTGACTCCAATGACACTTATCTGATCCAAAGCTCCGATTTTAGTTGGCCACCGATCCCCCAACGCAAGGCAACGCAACGCATTCCTGTTGTAAACTCAGCATTCCGCTTACGAATGAAATGCGCAATTCCCCTACAGGCTTTCATTCCGCGTGAGTGGCATCAGAATTGCTAAAGGCCAGCCCATATATACAGTCTGTATTACAAACAATCCTAGCAGCAATAAGTTGCTATTATATTGCTCAATATATAGAGCACCTTACCATCAACAGCCTTGGCAGTCTTCTATGAAGCCAGGACTTCAGCAGAGGAGACTGTCATTCTGTGTCGTCTCGGGTCACTCACATCAGGATGGCGAAAGTGAATGCCAACGTGCAAGTGGGAAAGGCTGCAGTAAGTATAAAGATGAAAACACAGATTAGAATATATGATAAAAAATAGCATGGACCAACTTCAAAAAAAGTGCACAAAAAGACAAGGTCAAAAGGACAGGAACACGTAAGATGCAGACTGGTGCACATTCGCAACTCGATCTATTGAACACAAAAGAAAATAAATAAGAGGACGAGAGAAATCAGAAAGGTTGTGCTCGGAGAATGTGAGCTTCAGGAACCGGGGCGTGAGGCAAAGATGTCAGGTAGATTGCTTTACAGACACTCTAGAATTAACAACAGCCTTTCCAGGTAGTACGGTGGTGAGTTCATTGTGATTGAACATCTTGAAAATTAGCACACAAAAAACAAGGAATAAAGGAGAGGAATACATACACTACATACGAGTGCAGACACCAACACACATAAATTAGAAAAGAAAGAATGCGGAAGGAGCTTTAGCAAAAGTTCGAACAGGTCCAAGTGGAACGTGCTAATTCACCCATATGCATAAGACTGTAAAAACGATTTCCTCGGCAGCTCAGGTAACAGACGGATGTGCGGTCACATTGGTCGCCCATACTACGAATAATAAAGGCCTAAAATAATTCTCTTGTATGTTTTTTTTTTTTTATAGTCTCGACTAATTACTCACGTTTTTCCTAAGGATGACACACACGAGCAGTGTAAACAGTGCATAGGTAGGTGACAATCCATCGCAGATTTTAGAGAAAGATTGAGCTGTCTTTATGTATTAGCCATCTATCTGTTACCTTAACTGACATGGAAATTGTTTTTTAAATCTGCTCCTGCTAACAGGTAAATCAGCGCGTTCCACTCGGGCCTGTGCTCGAGCTCCGTCCGCATTCTTTATTTCTCAATTCTCTGATTTATGCGAAATCAGTCTGCGCTTGCATGAGGTCTACGTGTTACTCCCCCTGCTGTCTCCTTAACTTTTTGCGAACTATTTTTCAAGGTGTTCAATTAGTACCAGCTCACCACCGTACTACAATCATGCAACAACTAAAAACAATTACAACTTGCACCATTCGCTGAAGGCAGTACCAAGCGAAAAAACAGGGATGGGATGAGGTATGTCTAACACTACATACTTGCACTGAACAAATTATATATACCAAAAACTGGCAACACACTACCTTAATTCAGGACATGCTTGTAAATTTCCTCAGAAGCTTGTAATTAATACTTGATAGCCTCTAAAAAAGAAAACAAAAAACACCAGTAGGAAGAGAATAAATGCTTCACCATTTAAAGCAGCCCGAGTGTTTCTGGAGGTGTGAAATTCGTTGCACGTGCGTTGGATCATACGAAACACGTGTACAGCAAATGATCTTTAGAGCTCGACATTCGCGAGGAATAAGTGCCAGCGTCAAAAATTATTTCGCAGGCACAAATTTTTGCGATAAGAAGTGGTATGCTATGCATTAATCACCATGGGGTGAATTCATTGCGGCACCAATTTTTGGCAATTCATTTCTGATTACGAATCGCGAAAAAGAAGTCGTTCGCAGACGACTGGGCGGCAGAAGCTACGGGCTTGAGCGATCAATCAATCGCTGCTTTTTGTCGGGTCCACCTCTCCGCACGCAAGTACGGAGAGTGACGTCGGCGATAGAGGGGCACCGCGCTCTCCCAGACATTCTAGTTGTTTACTATACTTCGTCTCACCTTAGCATGGACTAAGCGCGAATGCTGTGCTAGCGCGAGCGGCTAGCCTTGACTGCCTTGACTGGAGCACTCGCTGCACGTGCGCTCGTGCAGCCGCCGAGGCTTCATTCGAGGCAACTATCTCGCGCTTTTAGCACGCGCGGCTAACAATAGTCCATACTAACGTGAGACGAAGTATAGTAAACAATACGGCGGAGGGAGGCAATCAAACACCCCCCCCCCCCCCCCCCCCGGTGGCAATCAGTTCGTCGAACGACGTTTCATGAACAAATCGTTTCGTCGACACTGTGACGTTTCATGGACAAATCGTTTGGTCGACATTGCGATGTTTCATCGTACAGACGTTGCGACGTTTCGTCGACAGCTCGCTCTGCCAGCTGCACCTCCTTGCGGCTCTGCGCCTGCGCGGCGCGCGGCCTTATGCTGAATGGATGGACGCGGTCGTGGATGGCAGACCCTTTGTGGTGGATGGATGAATGGATGCATGGGCGTACCAACGGGGGGGGCAAGGGGGGCGCTTGCCTCCCCAGTTCTCAGAGTGGGGGGGGGGGGGGGGCAAGGCATGTGTTTTGCCCCCCCCCCCCCCCTGAAACAGCCGCCACTGGGCAAGGCATACACTGGCCGGCGGCGCCCAAGGGATTTGGCCGGGAAGTATTTTAAATTTGCTCTGTCAGCTCGTGCCGCCTAAGCAAATGATCCGGAAGGAGGCGGCTTGAGTTTCCATTGAGGGAGGAAATTCCCAACAAGTTATGAATAGACCGATCTCACCAGCCAGTTTGACCACGCCACCGCTGCCGCAATGAATTGAGGGAGCGTTAAGGCCGGTTCAGACACTTGCGTTTGAGTGCGTTTGACTGCGTTGCGGCGAGAACCGAAAGCGAGTCACCGGCACATCTGTGCTTCGTATGAAGCGTGGAATCCAATTCAAGGAATCTTCTTGGCACGCGATATAAGCAGCAGGGATGTCCTGGTGTCTCGCAGCCGCAACGCAGTCAAACGCAGTCAAACGCAACTGTGTGAACCGGGCTTTAGTCTTTCTGCACGTGCGACAAACTCGCTGGAGCTCCGCGCGTGTGGAGCATGAGGCGGCACGAGCCGTCTTGTGCACTGCTGCCTGCCTCCTGCGAACTAAAGTTATGGCGGCGTCACGCATGCGCCGAACGCTTGGTGAGATCGGTCTATTATCCTAGCGGCTCCACGTCGTCTGGACAGTCTGTGCAAAGGACCGTTGAAGAAACCAACTCGTCTCGACTTGCTGGCGGACCCTTTGAATGCGTTTATCCCTCCGACAAGTTTAGCGCGCATTTCTTCCGAATCTTGACGGCATCGGGGAATCACGCTTCCTTGACGCATGTACTTGTCTGCAACTGCGGAAAGCTAAAAAAAAAAAAACCGGCAATTTTGAGAGTGTCTGGCGGCACCACATGGTGAGCAGATTGGGAATTATGCTCGTAAGCGTTTGCATTGCGAAATTGTATCTAAACAAAAGGCGAAGCTGTTTTTTTTTTCGTTGAAAGTAACTTTTTTCCGAAATCGGAGGAAGATTAGAGTACAAAGGCCTAACAATAGCAGCACCCCAGGGCCATCTGGGTTCTCAAAAAGTACATATTTTCGCAGAAGTTTTGCTGCAAGATCATCTTAGAAAGGCGCAACGAGCTCCTTCAATATGTGCTCTGTGATGTTGACGTTGCCATTGTAGACCTGTACTTAATCAGTGTCTATTTTGAGACACCGGGCTCTCCTGAAGTACTGCTTTTATATCCCGCTTCCATCCCGAGTCGCCTTCCACCAATGGTGTCAACTTCTCGCTCCGGACGTCTCGGTCATCCGGTCGACCCTGCTGTCTCTCGGAACCTGCTTGCTCCAAGTAAATGATGTTTATCATCTCGTTTAATGTAATATGTTCGAGGGCAGCTGATAACTACTAATATTTGTCTTTTCGTGATTTCTTTACCTTGCTTATGTTCTGTCCTCAGTAGGGTAATATGTTTGTTTGAGCTCAAATGCCCCCCCCCCCCCTCTCCTCTTTTCTTGCGATGAAGTGGCGTTCGGTTCAACGCCACTTCGTGGAATGGCTTTCGAAGGAATGGCTTTCGAAGGAATGGCTTTCGAAGGAATGGCTTTCGAAGGAATTGCGTTCGATTAAATGTCCCGACAGACTCATTCACCTGCGTCAGCACCTGGGCATGATTGCTGGCATGTCACATTTCGTATTGTTTACTGCAGTTAGAGTAGGATGCAATGAAAGTCGGCACGTGGAAATTATTATTATTATTTACCTTTCCCCCCTGCCTTGATAAAAGCAAGAGCGAAGTTTGTAAATGTTGTCGTTTAGTTAGAACAATCAGAAATTTGTTTTCAGAAATGAGAAGTTGTCGAGTGAGGCTCCCGCGAGAGTGTAATTTTGATAAAGTAGGGATGGGCAATTAACCGATTGACCTTCCGATTATTTGACTGAAGCTTTGATTGCGATTAATATTTTAACCTATATAGCGGTAGAGGTCCACTGAAGAAGAGAAAATAAAACAGAGAGCTTCCTTATGCTTTCTAGTTGCTGCCGAGCTTTCCCAAAACATGAGCTCCAACCTCCAACTTCATTGAAAGCACGCAAACAGCGCCATTAGTCATTAGAAAGTTTTAGTAAACCGTGGTTCCCCCTTTGCTAAGCCTTCCGCAACGAAGAAACCGCCACTGCGCCTGCGTGCCGATGGCCTTGGCTGTAGAGTTCCGGGTAGCGGAGGGGCGGAGCGGGAAACACGGTCCACTAAAACTCCCTCTTGTTAACTTGGGACTGGGTTCAAAAACGAGACAAGTTTGACCGAGGCTGCGCGACCTTGACGATAGATTTTGCGTCCCCAACGCTGCGATGTCAAGAAGGAGAGGGAAGATTTCTGTGTTGTTTCGCCTCCGGTACTGCTTCACCTCGATCAGAAAGTTCGACAAAGTTTTTATGCAGTTGTTGACCGGCTCATCAATGAAGTGCAAAGACGGTTCACACATGATAGTTCCGACATGCTCCTGAGGCTAGAACTAAACCTGGTCGTCTCAGCGAAAGGGAAAGCACCGTCTTCAAAAGGATTCAAAGAGCGCCTGGGGATTCACGCTTCATATTTTAGCCTGATGCTGATTCTGATCAGCCTATGTTATCGACTTCGGAGAGATCATTCAGCGGCCTCCGGCAGTCCCGACTTACTCATCTCATTCTCCTTCATATTCACCAAGAGAGAACTGCTGCGCTCGATCTAGTGCAAGTCATGAGGACGTTCATCTCCAGAACCCCAGAAAAAAAAAGAAGTAACTATTGGAAGCGTATAACATTCAGGGATCCCAAGCAATGCGAATGCTATGCCTATTGTGTTAATTTTTTTTTCGTTTGATGTTTTAGTTTTTCTTTCGGATCTTTGCATGCGCGGTGGATTTATATGAGCAATAAACTTGTGATTGTTCCTTTTCCGCCCTTAGAATGGTCTCTTGTTGTCTTCAATCACTAAACCCCTAAACCCCACAGACCAGAGGAAATTGAGTTTGTGTTCTCCTGTTGTAGAATTTGAAGTGTGAAAGGCGCTGACTTGACGCGCAGCCGACGGACAAATGGAAGCGCTGCACTCGCGCTCCAGATCGGCTAAAAAACAGCAATAAGGCAACCTAAGCCGCGTGCAAGTGTTAATATGATCATCAGTAACATCAAGTTCTCTATTAAGCGCTAAAAATCCTAGTTAATGTTTCAAGAAAAAAATTGGAAAGAAAACACCTCCGCAAAACAGATAACCCTACTTAACTTTACATCATTGGCTACGTCTACATAGATTCGCATCGACCAGTAGCGGCATCTCGTGAACTTTCGATTGTTTCCGGGGTCTCCGGTTTGCCTAGCGTGGCGGAAGTCGCAATTGAGCTCGCAGCGGCTCCTCGGAGCAGCGAAAATGGCTGACAGTGCAGCGGTGCTGGCGCTCTTTTTGGTGTTTAGCAACTTTATTTTGTTTCGCTGGTTATCGCGTGTACAAACCTTTATTATGCCGTATTCGTTGCCACTTTTTTTTAACATTAACACCACTGCCGACGCATACGTAGCGGCATTACGCCGTTGCGTCCTTTCCTGACCAGTGGTTGGACCTCCCAAGAGGTGGCTGTGATTAAACTACTACGTCATCTGGCGTAGTTGAGGTATACGCCTGTGACGACTTACGCATTGTCTAGCGTTACGTCCGACGGAGCCCAAAATAGAAATTAAAGTTACATCCGACGTAACTCTACCCCAAGGTTTCAAGTTACATCCGACGGAACTCGAAATGAAAATGAAAGTTACGTCCGACGGGAATAAAAGTTAGTTATGTCCTGTTTAACTTACGCAACCCTATCGAATGTTACGCTTCACGGCAGATACATGACGTAAACACGAAATTATCGTGAATTACCACTGCGTTACGTCCAATGCAGCATTCGTCAATTTGTTAAAATCGCGACTCTTTCTCTATCTTCAGGTACAGATGCCCGTCACATTATTTTTTTTCTTTCTCGTTTTTTGTATTTTTAAGACAATTTGTTTCCCTTTAAGACGATTTCTTGTGACGCTTTCTGAGCACTCTCGGACGTTCGAAGCAATTATTAAGAGAAATAGAATGGTAATGTGATAAGTAGGGTTCGTTGCGCTGCCGGCGCGAGTCCACTAATGAGCTAGCACTCATTTCACTTACTAGTGCAAGGAATGTCTCCGTCTCCTTGTGAGTGAAAACCACACGGGGAAATTTGCCGCCACCGGTCGTCCAGGCCGTCCGCATCCGCTACCGGCATGCAACGTTCCCGTGATCTCTCGCTGGAGCGCTCGATTCGATCCGCTAGCGTATACATGGAGAGCCTCGATTCGGATTGACCATCTCAAACCACCCCGTCCCAGCGGATCGGATCGGATCGGATCGGATGGGATCCGAACCGAGCCGTTTACTTGGAACGTTTCGATTCTTTAAGTCGATCCGACGCGCTGCTGTCGCATCCATGTAAACGTACGTACAGTGTAAAAGTTTGTCTTCACTTCATAGAAACCAAGGGCACCGCCCCGGGGGGGGGGGGGGAGGGGAGGGAAGGGAAGGGAGGGTCTGGTCTGCCCCCCCCCCCCCCCCCCCCACTCAAAAACAAGTTGGTGCGCCACTGAATGGATGAAAGATGGCCGACTGGGTCAAGTAGGGCGAACCAGTGCGCAGCCATCTCGCCTCACCGACTTAAACTATCTCAATTTGTTTTTCAGCTTATGTTTTTTTTTTCTTTTTAGGCCACCGATTGCACCGATGTCGGAACTTACGATTTGTATGGTTTCGCTCGTGTCTTCGCCCGAACCTTTGGGGAAGCATTGTCAAACCAGGAAAGTTTTGTTGTCGACCACTAGTCCTTTCTCAAATTAGATTTTTGAAAAGAATAAACAATTAACACTGAGACAACACAACCACATGAAAGATGTGGTTGTGTTGTCCCAGTGTTAATTGCTCATTCTTTCTTCATCTATCACTTGAACCAACACGCTCTTCTCCCCAGCAGATTCTTAAAACATTCAACGATATGCGCTGCTCTTGAGGGCTACGCTTTCGGCAGCATACGTGATCGAGGTGTCTGTACGTCATCGAACGCAACCCTTCGCGGGCTGGCCGCCGGCACTCCGACTGTTTCGGCGAAGTGGCAGGTTCGTTTCCAGAGCAAGTGTATCTTACCGCGCGTCGCGTCTTTTGGTAGAATCCTCAAGAGCCACCTGAACATAGCATAAAAAATAGTCGACACGTCAAAACACTAAAAATCTAAAAAATGAAAAAAAAAAAAAATACGAGGCCTGTTTGCGGTGCACAAAGCCATTCTATCCGCTAGCAATAAACTTTGGAGGAGACTGAGCATTCGGTTACGCGTTTTACTTTTAGCGGTAATAAAGCACGGTTCTTTTTTCCTCCAAACACCGGGTATTCAAGTATTGTACTTAGCAGACCACATACGAGTTTTCGACTTTAGCATATTTAGCTTCTGGATATTAAATAACACAATAGTTCTGCATATGTTATGTCTGCACTGACATTTTGCATGCACATAAACCAATATGTGACCAAAGAACATTAGATTTGGAAGCCGTATTTTTATGCAAAGAGCTCGGTCACGAACTTGCCCTGGTATCTGTCTGCTAACATCAATAAAATAAAAAAAAATTAATATCGCGTGTGAGGACCAGTCGGCATGCTGCCGACAGATCTCGTCTAGTGGTACTACCGCCTCCAAGGCCTTGCATGTGGCGGCTGCTCGAGAGAAGCTATATATAATGCATTAAGTTACACATTTGATATCAACTATGGTTTACTTTGTGTAATGAGACAAAGCATTGCAATATATCGTTTTCTAGGTTTACTTGCGGGCACCGTGCTCGCGGGAGTTCGAGTGTCATTGTTTTTCGTGATTTGGTTTTTTTGTTTCTATTTGACATTGTTTACAGCCCCCTTCTTATGTGATGTCATCTTTAAACAGCCCTTAAACGATGAAACGAGTGCCACTAAACAGTTTTTTCGCGTATAAGTCGCAGTAGCCAATAAAACACTGCATCACTTTTCCTTTTAAATAGTTGAAGGTAATGTATATGTTTAATTTAAATTCAACTTTTAGGGTGGCAATGTAGCAATAAAAGACTGCAAGCTGTATTTTTGTTTAAAAATAACCAATATAAAAAAAAATCAGTGTCCACGCTCTTTTTCGCAACCCACCATTGGATCGAAGTTTAGTTTTGCGCCTACGCATATTTTTCTCCACTACTTTTCTTCTTCCAGTAACTTTCAGTTCATAAACGGGCATCGGAACTTCCAAATATCCGAATAGGCAGCGCGCGAAGCCGCGAAGAAAAAAAAAAAAAAAAAAAAGTTTGTCGACGAGACGTTTTAGGGAAGTGCTGTCCACGAAACGATTTTTGACGAAACGTCACAGTGTCGACGAAAGGTGTGTCCATGAAACGTGTGTCCACGAAAAGTTGTCCACGAAACGAGTTTCGACAAAATGATAGGGACCCCCCCCCGGTCTCCCAAAACGTTCCGCCGCTAATGATGGAGCTTGAGCGAATACATAGCCTCTGCATCGGGGAAAAAAGAAGAAAAACAGTCTCGCATAACACCATTCGCGCACAATTAGCAATACTGGTAATAGCAAAGGATCTACAGACAATAACAAGTCTTTTGAACGCAGGAAATAATCTAGTCCTAACGAACAAGGAAACGAACTTACTTCGAATCCGGTGCCATGATCTCGGCTGTTGAGCAGATTTGACGTAGTTCCAAGTCTCACAGTCGCTTCCGTCTTTTTCGGACACATTTGAAACTAAGGTAAACTCCACGCATCATGACTAATCGGCAAATTGGACCGTTAGCCGGTCGTGAACACAGGAACACTGGCATTCAAACGCACACCGCCGGCAAAACGTGCGAAACATAGGCTGTTGATTCGATGAGATTATATTCGTATCTGCGAGACGTTTGAAATATAACGATCAGAAAACCGCAATATAAAACTCATGAAAGAGACAGCAATAATAAATTATTGCGCACCCCAATATTGCCACAATATTAAGAATAAGTCCTGAACACGTTGCAAAATATTAAATACGAAACTAAACGTATAATGGTTCAGAGCAAACCTTCTAGAAAAAAAGCGAAAGTTAACCGTGCGACGGTAGCCTAGCTAGTTTGTGTACTCTCTTGCTGAGCGTGTTGTCGTTGGTTCGATTCGCGGTGAGCACAATTTTTCTTCTTACATTTTTGTATTACTTTTTATTATTTTAAATATTTTTTCTCAGCTTTGTGTATTAGTTTTTATTATTTAAATATTTTTTCTCAACATTTTGGAGTAGTTTTTTTATTTTAAATATTTTCTTCTTACATTTTTGTATTAGTTTTGTTATTTTAAATATTTTTTTCTCACCTTTTTGTATTAGTTTTTATTATTTAAAATATTTTTTTTTATGTTTGTTTCAGTCGTCGGCCCCGTTCTTTAGGGTAGCAATCACGCAGAAGGTGAAGATAGAAAGTGCGAGCCAAAGTTTGAATTGTTGCAATGCACAAACCGTGGCCCTCTTGGTTTGCCGAGATAATTCACTCCCTCCGTGCTAATATGTGGGTCAGTGTAGTAGGCAAAAAGCGCAAGTCCTTTCAACGAAGAAAACAATGTAATAATAATAATGAGCGTATTGCGAGGAAAATGGGAAAATGTGTAAGTGGTAAAGCTGCCACAGTGATGCAGCCGAAGTTTTTCTGAAAGCGGCCAACTTCACCCACTATTGAAACAAAAATACCGCCATTTTAAGCCAGTAATTTAGCTGAGCTCATAGCGCGCTACGTACTAAGCACATCTCTTAATTTCTGACTTCCGGAAAGTAGTATTTAATTTTGTTCTGGTAGATCAGTGCTAACCCGCGCGTGCCGCTTGGGTTTATTTATACAGGTTGCGCTCCGCAGTTTTACTTTTTTATTAGACCTAAACACGTTTTTATTCCTTAGATTCAAGTACAGGGCGGATAATTAAACTAGCTTTCATAAATGGTATCGTTCGGCGTTGTAACATTTATTTTTCATAGCGTCAAGGGGTCACATTCACAAACCCAGCAGTGTGAACATCCACAACGCATTGGTGTTTCTCGCTTTTTTTGCGTTAAAAAGAAAAGTTTTAATTTTCGCGTTTTTCTGGTACGGTATGTCGTATAACATAAGCTTTCAAAAAAAACAGATATCTTTTGGCTATGTGAACATTTTAAATATTTCTGTTAGGTGATCGTAACTACCACAGAAAACAGTCGATTCCTGACAAAAATAGCATATTTTCAACCTCCATTTCACACTATCGTAGCGTCATAAGCAATAAGCACGTCTCTTACTTTTCTAGTTTCTGGAAAGTAATGTTTATTATTGTTTTTGAACCTCAAGGCGTGTGCTCAATCATACCACGTGTTTTTTTTTTCATTTTTAGGCTTCGCTATATTTTTTTTTTTTTTTATCAGAGCCAAGCACGTGCATAAACCGCCGGATCTTAAGTATTGTACATCAAATTAAACTAGCTTCCTGAAAAAACAGTACCGTTCGGTGTTGTAAAATGTATTTTTCGTGGCGTAGGCAGTCGCATTTTCAAATCTTGGACAGGAACTTTTCCTCACCGGATTGTTTTTTCTCGCGTTTTCGCGATAAAACACGTCAGCCTTGCGATGCTGGGATCAAATACGCCAGCGTCGGCAGTCATTTAGCAAGGATTGATCAACGCAAACATTTCCACTCGCTAATCATGAATTGCCGCAGTTCGTCAGAATCTCAATGACTTGACAGCATAGTGAAAAAGGCAAAAAAATAAAACGATGCCGGTCAGTAAACGGAACTTTCATGACGGGGCTCGCCAGTTTGAACAGCAAAGCGCCAATGCCGGCCAGTCACTGAACTGCCATGTAAATAGTGGCCATCAAAGGATATATTAGCTTTCACTTCAGAAAATACTTTTAATTTTTGTGATTGTTTTCTGTTCAGATAAATTCTGGATCACGCTAATATGAAACATACACTTGATGCAACCTAAGCCTTTTGAAATAGCATTTGCTAAGGTGTTTTGAAGGTTTCAGGAATTGATTTATGTTCAGTTGAATATGGTCCATCATCTTGAATTCAAAACACTAGCTCATTAGAATAGTTGATTCACATCCAAATGCATCTTTAGTATCATTTTGGTGATAATTCGCTAAATAAGATTTAAATGATCGCAAGCATATATAAGTTGTTTTGCAATCTTCAAAGAACTTGCGCATGCACAAATTAATATATAGTACACACTTGACAGAGAAATAATCTTTGCTAAGATTTTTTTAAATGCGCCAAACAAAAATATGTGAATCACTGTTAAATCACTCTGTAAACAGCGTTTCTCTTCAGAAAATATTGATGGAGTATCCGATTGGCAAAGAAAATTAAATAAAACAAATTATTTGCAGATTCAAATTCAGAATCTAGAATTGCCAAGCTTTTCATAAAAAAATGTGTCCGTGTAAAAGAAGAGGGATATATTTTTTTTTCATATATATACGGAGACAAGCGCGTGCCATATATAGACTACATCCTGCCGTATAAGGCAAGATATGGAAAATGCACGGCATTTAAGGGGCTATATATAGCCATATATGGCAATATTTTGCACCATACATGATTATATCCGTCACTATACCTAACCATATATGGTGTCCTCTTGCCATATATTCCCCTATTTGCTCCCTTATCTGGCAGTATACTGCCTTATTTACGTCCTTATAGGAGTATATGGCCGTATATAAAAGATATCTGGCCCATATATGCCATTTTTGTAAGGGTAGGGTTATTACATTTGTTTCTGCGACAGTTGGTGTCACAGTCTGTTTTTACGCGATCACCAGCACCCCTTCATTCGCGATTTCATACAAACAAAATTGTCACCTCATTTGCCATTTTTTCTTGTGTCAACCTGTGGCGGCGAGCCATTACGACTTTACGGCTTCCAGAAAGGGGTTGTCGACTGCCTGCCTTTTTTACTTCGCGCTTCTTCGTTGCATACCACCTAGCTGTCTCTTGCGTACTACCTGTCGGTGGTATGCAAGAAAACGCTAAAACATTACTTGTCGTTAAGGTATATTTCCAGTGCCTTTGTACAGAAATGTTGCTTCCAGCGAGGGCCGTGATGTACAAAAACGGCCCAGAAACGTATGTGCATTCCCTTTTTAGTAAAGTCTTTTTTCTTTAAATTGCACTGCAATATTTTACCTACGAAAGCTTCGGCTTAAGGAAAAGGGTGTAGATGTGCCATGGCCAGTGGAGTGTCGGTTGTGTAAACAACCTGAGACCATCGAGCACGTCTTCATATTCTGATGGGACGCAATGTTTTTTTGGGACGTCCTCCAACGTACCTTGAAGAAGGAGTTCTGTATTAGCCCATCTGGCATACGTTGCTTGAAAGTGAAAAATGATGATTGTGTGCCATATGACATGTTGTTCCTTTTGGGGCTGTGAAGCATTTGGCAGTCCTGCATGGCAGTTCGGCATGCGGACCCCAGTGCCAAAGAAGTACAGCTTCTATTTCTTTTCCCTCGTAAAACAGGTCGAAAGTGTTTTGCCACACGCGAGAATAAGCCAGAGTGGTTGGGCTTGTGTAAAGCACTGCTCGAAATGTGGGCTTTTTAATATGCCCTACAAAAGCCTTGTGGTACATTTTTAATTGGTATAGACGTGAATTGTTGCTTGTTATTGTAATAAAGAAAGCAAAAAAGTGCCGGCGAGACCTAGTCGGTAGCGTGTCTGGCTCGTTACCAAAGGGTTTTGGATTTAAATCCCGACCCCACCTTTTTTTTCTTTTTTTTAGAGCGCAGTTTTTAGGCGCTTGTCTGCGGGTTGAGCGGCGTCGCCGTCGCCACCGGCGTAACCGCGCGTTGCATTATGGGGTGTTTCCAATAATGACGTCACACGTGGCGTAACGTTCGACGTCATGATGGTCGCGAGTGACGTAACCCTCGTGACGTCACAGGGGAATACCCTCCCCTACCCTGCTCCTCAAGAGCTGGGGTGTATTTTGGCATTACAGAGCATTGTAAACGTCTTTCATTTTTAAGGTAAATGAATTACTTGATAAAGCAAAATCATTCGAGACATGCGGCGACCTTTAATTCGCAATGCATGTCTTGTCTTAATCCCTGTCATTCCACGCGTGACGTCACGTTTCCCATGAGCGTTGTGATTTGTTTGAAATTCCCGCGCGAGGTCATGTGGCTGAGACGTCAGCAACTTATTATAATAGCTAATGTACGTTTTACTGACTACAAAAAACATAATCGAGGTTTTCGTGGCCCTACTGTAAAAACTCGGTGTTTTCTTTATGTGGTCTTTGATACGTAATTTAGCAATTTAAAACGTTATATCGCACCGTTATCAATCCCATCGTAAACTTTGGGACCGTCTGTTCGACTATAGGGCGCTGTACGTCGAATTGAAGTTTGGGGGTGTATTATATGGGACAAAGGGTGTAACGATACACCCTTTTACACCCTTTTTTCTTGAGAGTGCATGACTCTATCGACCAATCAGCATTTTCCCGTCCCGCCGACGCTGACGCCGGCTTTTCTGCGACGAGAGATTTTTAATGCTATTGCATTAAAATTACAAAAAGGAGCTCTCTGAAAAAAAAAAAAAAATACGGCCAAAATACTTGCCGGGGCCAACGGCGGACGGCGGCGCAGACGAACTAGCCGAGTGGCGGGTTGCGTTTGGCGCACATATTGATAGATGACTCTACGTCCTTATCGAGACTGATCGTGTCGACCGTGGTTTATTAAAATGAACATAATATTTTGTAAGGTATCCTTGGTTTAAAAATAAACGCGGACAATGATTGAAAAACTTGAAGTAAGAAAGATAAATGAAAACGCAGTTGCATAACGGCAGCGCCGACAGCGCTCTTGATGCCGACGGATTTCGTGTGCGTGTTGTTTGCTTCGTATCGTTAATCGGCTACACCTTCAGACGCTGCTCCCGACGCCATCTATCAATACGTGCGTCAAACGCGCCCGCCACCCGACGCGGTGGTCTGCGTCACCGTCCGCCGTTGACCCTGGCAAATTACTTGGCCTACATTTTACAGAAAGGGAACTGCGCGTTGTACTTTTGCATGATGAAACCAACCTGTGAAATACACCATTGACGAAATTTGAGATAGCTACGTGCAGGCGCCGATTTCTACGGCCCATTTTACATCGAGCCAGGGTATTTCAGACACCGTATGTTAGCTTCGTCAAAACCGCACATCACAGAGGACTGTTCAACCATTGCAGAAAACAAAAACTATACTCTCGTTAGAACTAGTTCAAAGAGGTCTGCTTGGCTCTGCACGGCACTGCATGGTAACCAGAAAATATCAAGAAGTGTAAGAGAAGGTTAAATAGTTCGCCACTAGACGGCAGGGTAAGGCAGAAGAGTTGGAAATAGCTTGTGTAGGTATCGCCAGATTCCGCCAAATGTATTGGCAAAAAAAAAAAAAAAACATTTTTGCTCGCGCAGCCGTTGCGTTTGAATCATCTTTTAATAACGGATGTCACAGTTTGCGTAGCACGACATACGATAGCATGAGCTGAACATGTATTTTACAGAAGATTATACATTGGGCATATAAATATCAACACGAACGCACACTACCCCATCACTACTTCCGTACTATGCGCTTCCGCTTTTTGTACTAGTCATTATGAAGGCAGGTATTTCCTCGATGATCACTTTTTAATCAATAAATAATGTTCCGAGTATGGTGATTTTTTTCCAGTAATGTCGTATCATGTCGTGTCGTATCGTGTTGTATTTGCAACAGCCCAAGTGATGAATCTCTCAGTAGAAGTAAACGTTCATGCCATAAATATTTGCGACAGCCGATAGAATAACCCGCTCAGTGGAGGTTCCTAGCAGTTATGTGGTCGCTTCCCCGCAAAGCACGTCGTAGAATGGCGGACGGAAGCGTTTTTTCTTCAAAAATTCGTTTCTTTTTTTTTTTCGTTGTGCGGTTACAATGGTGTTATTGAAATGACGTCTGTAAGGGGGTATTCACTCAGCTGGAAGCAATGCTTCAAAACTAGAGAAATCAGTTTTTGGCCTACATAAATTCGGTCAAAGCCGGAATTCGGAGAAGGGTTTGTGTACGGCTAGCTACGCTGTGGCGAGTTGGAAACTAAGCATCTTGGCCACAAGTCCACTGCCGACTAAAACTATCTGGCTAAAACACAAAGCAAGTGTACGTAGCATTACATAGTTTTCTTTCTGTTCCACTTTGTATAATGCCATAGTACAGAACTGTAAATATACGTATTCTCCGTCATATTTCAAGTCTGTTCAGCCCTTCACCGAGAGCGCAATCGCTCTCGTGCAGGGAACAACTGGACAGAGCAGGCGAGTTACGTTGGCCCGGGCAATTGGAGCTTCGACTGGTACAGCTCAAATCAGCGTTCCAACATGACAACCCGAAAATCAATGGATTGCACCATAATCGCTCAAGCTGTCTTCTTATACACTTTACTGTAAAGCAGAACGCAAACCTGCGACGATTTACGTCATGTGATCTTGCTGTTACACCGCTAGTACGGTAAACACGATGTCAACGACAACGATTCCATCTTTATTACGGGGGATACAACCGCTCGGCACTCAAGGGGCGGATACAGCTACACAAACCTGAGTTTCAGAATTGAAAGGGGGCATTGGGATTCGCTTTTGAAGGTTAATTATGAAGATGTAGTGAATGTCGTATGACAGTCTCTCGTGAAAGCGCTGTAAATGTTTAATAAAATCAAGAAATATGACCGTTTTTACTGTTTTGAGCGCATTCTCTGCGAAGTTTAAAATTAACCTCGTTCCTTAGATAAAAGTGGCAAAACGTATGGTAGTAGGTACAAGAGTTTTCTCTAATTTATTTTTTGGCCACCAAAGAATATGTGATTAGTAAGATCCCAATCTATCCTTACCCAAAATAAATTTCACGGTCCCTTTATATACCGCATGCAACGCGTTAAAAGACATCGGAGATCATAGGTAATTTTATATTGCGACTTTTTCGACTGAACCTCCTGACGCGCGTTCCCCGTGAGTGAGTTATCAGATCGGGAGAAGAATTTAGACGACAATCGTGGATTCCCAGTCAGTTTATTTGCACCGTCTACGTAGGGCGTCTTCGACAGTACTCGACATTACTGTTCGCAGTCCCGCTTGCAGTCTGCCTTAGTTTCGAACCTCTGGCAGTCGTGGGGCCCGGTCACCGACGGGGTGGTCTCGCACTTGCCCGTGTCCGGGTTGTAGCGGGCCTTGGTCGTCACGGTGTGGCCTGGGTCCGGGTTGCCCGGATGCAAGCAAGCTGTGGGTAGGACAACATGGGGGGCTAAGTAGAGCTTCGGGTGTTCGGTGTATACCAAAAGAAAGAAGAGAGTGCGGAGTCGGACAAAACCTGAACCCCAACCGACAACCGGACCAAAACCGCTATTTTAATCGAACCGGAAAAAAAAATACCGTAATGAAACATATGATGTTAAAACCGAACCGGAACAAAACATTGATCTCATGTGGCAATTACCGGTTCACCAAAAACGGTTCGGCGTGATGGAATTTGGGCTGCGACTCTTTTTGCGCGTGGCGACAGGAGGCGTCGGCGGCGCCGTGCTACCTAAATAAGCGGCAACGATGCAGAAAAAAATCAAAAACAGGGAAAAAAAATTTTTACGCTTACTTCTACTTTGCGTCAGAAAGTCTGTTCGGACGAGCTAGCTTACTATGCTAGGAGGCGATAATCTAGTTTTGGATTGGTTGTTTTCTTTGTGCTAAACAATATTTCACAAAAAAAAGAAGACTAACATAGGCACCGAAATAATAAAAAAAATCGACTGGCTGCTTGGGGTTGTTTTTTCTGCTGTGCCAGAAACCCACGTCAGAACTCAACCCCGAGAAGACTGGAGAGGCAATTTAAGGCCAGGCGTGGCGAGTCAGAGGGAAGTCAGGCGCCTGCACGCCGATCGCCCGGTAGACCCTGCTGCACCTCACCAAGAATTACAAGGCTGCTACGACGCATCGAAGCCAGTTCCAGTGCCGTGTGAGTGTCACGTGATTTTCGAGAGGAGCGCGTAGGCAGGATGTGCACACTGCTGGGATGGTTCGTAGCATTCGCCGCGGACCATCATAAGGTGCGACGGAATGTAGGTGGACGCCGTTCGGGGAAACGTTTTCTTCTGTCAATAGCTTTGTTGTTGTTGTTGCTGCTATTTTTTTCTTTTTCTTTTTGGTGTTTGAATAATTTTTTGTATGTTTTTCGAAGTATTTCTTTAACCGAGCATCTCGGTCATTTCAAACGGGCACCTCGGATATGAGTACTCTACTTTTGTACTAATTACGAGAGCTTGTACACCTAATAATTTGTACAGAGTGGTGTATGCGCTAACCGTTCATATAACCGATCAAAATGAAACAGATATTTGTTCTGCTGTCCTCATTTTCACAGCAGCTTCGGGTGACAATTTTGAAGTAGTTTTGAAGCAGATGGCGCCGAGCTGTGCGCCCTTTTTTACTTAAGGCCTTGGATCTATAAACTTTCGTTTTTATTTAGCGGAAAAATTGGTGTGATGGAAGTTTATGGTTTAGCGACTAAGCTTAGTTTTTAACGAATGTTTGCGCTATCGTCGTGAACAGGTATGCAGGGCCTAATGCGCATTGTTATGCTATGCAATTTTTTTCTTTACAACTGTTCTGCAGTTATTGATTGCAGAAAATATATAAACCGATAGCGAGTCGACGGGGATCACAACCCTCGGTTGCCAGGGTTGCACACAAACTAATGATTTTCCTTTCATGGTAGCCAAACAAGCCTTTGAAGCGTGGCTGCTTTAAAAGTTTGATAAAAACAACAAAGAAATCAACAACGTGATTTATGTTTTTACTTGTGGAAATATATATTGTTTAGAGCGCGAAGTAGTAATGGTGTTTTTATATGTTTGGGCTGGTGGACGTTAGGCAGCACAAATGGGTGTCTGGTGTCTCAGCTGCACATAAGAAATATTTTCCATTACTGTACAACCGCTTGCCTGGGGTCTGTCACGTGCTTAGCAACGTAGCTATACACTACCGCAAGCCGGTATAAGATGCTTATCCAGATCGCAACGAGCAGGGGTGGGGATTGAAGGCTTGGGGCCAGCACATCCATCGTGCCATTACATCCATCGTGAAAATACGTCCAATCTCTTGCCATTACATCCATCGTGCCAGTACATCCATTAGTGCCAGTACATCTATAGTGCCAGTCGATCCATTTTGGGCCAGTTCATCCAACGTGTAACCACATCCAACGTGCCATTGAATCCATTGTGCCATTACATCCACCGCGCCATCGCATCCACCGAGCAACTACACCCATAGCGTGTCATTACATCCATCGTGCCGTTACATCCATCGTGTTCATCCAAAAACGTGCTATTGCATGCATCAACTACGCAGATTTTCTCCGCTACACCTTTCGTTTCTTTTTTTCTTAAAAGCTACTTCAGACATATGCGTTTGCTTAAGAACGACTGCGTTGCGACCGCTTGTGACGGTGCGAGCTGCAATTGTGAAAGGATTACTGTAATTCTCTTAAGAATGGTTCACACATTTGCTTT